>JAVKPL010013925.1:0-118545 GCA_032173675.1 Gastrolobium villosum
CTATTTGGCTAGTTACCTCCCTGGCTTGTAGGGCAGCAGTCCTCAGGGTCTTAAGAGTCCATAGATTGGCCTCTAAGAAAGACAAGCTCCTATAAGGCAAATTATGTTTCTTGCATAGATCTATCACCCAGACTGGTGAAACCTTCCTCAATTGTGCCCTGGGAAGCCTAGGGAACAAATGGTGCTCAAGCTGGAATTGTAAACACCAATCCTAAAGAACCAATCCATCCAAGATGAGCAAGAGATATCCAATGTCCCACTTGTCTGCTTCTCAAACCAATCATTGCCATTTGGTGGCCCAAGATACACATTAGCAGCAAAGTGATTCAAACAAAATTGAAGGTGTTGGATGGAACAAACAGCAAAGCTAGCAAGCACAAACATGACCCTTTCTGACCAATTTGGCAAGCAAGAAACAAGAAGAGGGAACCAAACCCAAAACACAAGGATTCCCAATATGTTCATGGTCCTATCTGGGACTTTACGCCTTGAAAACAAGAGCAAAATTGTCTGCAGGTACAAGTTGACCCTGGCAAAACACAGGACTGGATAAAATGTCCAGTGCTGGTAACTCACCAGAAACCTTGTTAAAGAATCAAACTTTAACTGCCTCCATAGAAATAAGATTGTATTGAACTGAAGAAACGAGAAGACACGGCAAAAACTGGGATATGTTCAGATCAGGATCATAGTCAAGACTATTTGTAGCAATATGATCAGCATTATGCGTCCACTTCCACCAGGCAATGCTTATCCCAGTCAAGCAATTACCACAAATAACTTGTGCCAAATTTGTTATAACCACGACTTGACATGACCTCATAGTGACCAGAATCATGACCCACATAAGTGCTTTGCATCCAAAGCAAACCCAACAACATGGCAGAGACCCAAATGAGCCCACACGCTTGTGCATCCCAGGATGCCATAAAGAACAATAGCAAACATAACAGCAACAGAGGTTAGTGTGTATAAAGTGACGTTTCTTTCTTCTCAAAAAGACCCATTTTTACAAACTCAGCTGCAAGCTTCCTATAATCCTTGGACACCTCGGAGACCTCGAAATCCCTGACGTGATACCCAGTGAAGAATTTTTATCAAGATATTTCCATGCTGTGCCAGGATGATATGCTATGAATGCATCAGTCACATCTTGGCCAGCAAGATTGCGATTATTGGAACATCTTCACCAGGATGATCCTTGACCCAATCTGAGACATTGTAAACCTTACCCTGTATTGATATCCACAAATCACCTTGCTTGTTGTGCTTCTTAAGCTCCTCATAGGTCATGTACTTCTTCTTCTCACCCTCCATAATCAACCCAAATGAGAATAACACCACAAAATAAAATAAAAAAGTATATGATTCACAGGAAGATAGAAAGAAAAAAAAAAAAAAAGTATCTGATCCTGCAATGTAAGCAAATTCTCAAAACAAGGAATCCCCTTTTAATTTTAAAGATGGGGGTGTTCACAAGGACAACCCCATGTATTGAGGGACCTTGATTGGATATGCTTCCGGCAGGGATCCCCTTGTGTGGCTGTAATGAACCTGGATGCCCTTAAATGTTGCTTATGCTTGGTTTTATTTATAAGTTATAACTCACTCTTGTATCAATGGTTCTTTTGTGTAGGCCACATGTTACTAACACTGGGTTGCATTGCAGGGTATTTTTTCTTTTTCTTCATTGATAAGAGTCCAAGCAAAGATATTTTTGGGAACGGGTAATGCGATGCCGCCTCACGTGCCTCCTGTTGTGGATGGAGTCACTGCGGTGTCTGCAATTCGATTTTGACAGAATAATATATAATGTTTATTTATTAAATTCATGATGATAACTTGTGAAAAAATTGTTATGCATAGTTATTATGGTGGTTGCACACTTGCACTTAACAGAAAGAAAGTAGGTGTTGCTTCTTTTTTTCTTTTTTTCTTTTTTTAAATATAAAGTGGGTGTGTTGCTTTCATTTCGTTGATTTTGTGAATTCACTTTTGGGTAGGCCACATGCGACTACTATTGCGTTTGCATTGCAGGGTAATTTGGGTGGATAAACTTCAACCGAAGATATTTTTGGGAGCGGAAAATGCGATGTGGCCTCACATGCCTGCGGTTATGGAGGGAATCTCTGCTGTCTCTGCAATTTGAATTTTATAGTATAATATTTGCAATAAGTATGATGGTGATAAATAAAGAAAAATATAAGGAATACTTGCTTCCTTGCACTTATAAGGAATATTAACGGATATGTGACTATTCACTAACTTTTTTTTATTCAAATGTCACGCGAACAGTAAAATTAATTTAACAGAAAGTCATGCTTTGAAATTCGCTACAACTGATAGTGAACTTGGTAGCCAATAATTTCTTGACATGTAACATACTTTCGTAGGAAAAGCTCATTACCATAAGTTCAAGTTCACTATCCCTGGTAACGAACTTGGTTGCCAATAAGTTTGTGACACGTGGCACATTGTTGCATAGCAAACTTCGTGTCCTACGTGGCACAATCTCATTGTCTGATAAGAATTAATGTACCAATCACAATAAAAAAACGAAGAAAAATAATTGTTTAATTAATGTACTAATCACAATTATTGTACCAATCACCAATCATAATTAATGTAACAATCACGAATCACAATTAATGTACCAATCATGATTAATTTCATTGGTACATTAACTATGATTGATGATTGATACATTAATTGTTTGTGATATCATTGTTACAAATTCGAATGATGTTTGTGAGAAATAAAATATGTCAAATGAGGTGTCATTAGTAGATCTCAAAAAGTTATATGAAATAAAATAAAAAATATCTGATTTGGATATCCGAATCAAAATATCGGATATCATATAATCAAATGAGGTGTCAAATGATTGGTATATTAATTGTGATTGGTATAATCAGAAGTTATTCCATTGTACATTAATTGTGATTGGTGATTGGTACATTAATTGTGATTGATGATTGATACATTAATTTTGATTGATACAAATAGCCATTTTCCTTCATTTTTTTAATTGTGACTGGTACTTTAATTCTGATCAGGCAACGAGATTGTGCCACATGGCACCTAGTTCGCTTGGACCTTCAGCGAACTTGTGCATGTCAAACATGTGGCACATCTAGTTCGCTGCATATGGCAGCGAACTTTTCCAATGTGTCAGCATTTATTGCAACGTAGTTCGCTACTCGAAGTAATGAACTTGTTATCTATTAAAAACGTGCCACATCAGCAAACCAAATTCGCCGGGCACTGTAGTGAACTTATCTGCGTAGCATATTAAAAATAATACGCCTGACATTTAGGGAAAAAAGGCACTCAACACTGACATTTTGATTACTATTTCCCGCTTATATCAGTTATAAAACAAGTCGGTGTTGCTTTTTATTCGATTTATAGTCAAATTTTTTATTATTTGTTGCCTTTTATTAATAAATGTTTAGATATTATCAGAAAATCCATTAAATTTCATATTTATTAATCATAAAAAGAAAAATATCAATATAAGCTTATTATCTCTTATTCTTTTTGGTTAATAGATTAGATACAAACTTCCTCACCAAAAACAACAAAATAGATACAAACTTAACTTAATTCTTAAGTCTATTGGAAACAACGCATAAGAAATTTTACGAAGATAGCCTACAAGAAAAACGTATTGATAAAATTTGAAGTAGGTCCAGCTAACATCTTATCTTATATTTCTTTAATGAAAATTACACATAAGAACTTCTATGAAAACAGTGACTAAAATCAATATATATATAATAATTGGGCTGAGAGAAAGTTGAGCCAGTTCGTGAATTTGCTCTCAACTTGGTTCATTAACTAATTCGAGTCGTATGGACCTACTTCAAGGGTCTCAATCTTTTTTTTTTTTATAAAGCACAAGTATCCTCAACGGTTGATAATCTTGTTTTAAATTCAGATTTTAAATTCCTTCCAAAAATAATACCGAGGAGAATCAAACACATACTCTTACTTCTACCTGATCAGCTCTTATGCGTCAAGCTACCATCATTTGGTGGGACAAAACTCTCATAACAGTTACTAATTAATTAATAAGTTTGACCTAATAAATTATATTGACAAAAATAAATGATTAGGATCTGGTGTCAAGGATCTATTTATATATATATATATATATATATATATATATATATATATATATATATAGTAATAATAACATTTTTAATTTAATAGAGTGGTATTTAGTGTTATTTTTAGCTTCACCAAATTGTTTCGAAATTGAATATATTTAAAAGGTTTTATTACTTTACAAATTTAAATCTAAATAATTTAACTTAAAACACATAACTAATATAAAGTTTAATATTAGCTCAGGGTGATCCAAATAAGTTTAAACCAAAATCAAATTAAACCTAACTTGAGTCAACTCCATTCTCCGAATCCACGTGTAGACAAATGAGACCGTTAGTGGCTATAAAAAAAATATCCTGGCAATGGCTCGAAAGGGACATACAAAGAGATATATCCGAATTTGGGAAATTAAAATCTAGATCTTATATTTGGATTTTGAAGTAATTGACCAAAACTTGCGGTTGCAATTTATCTTGGATAGGAAATTTCTGAGTAATAGACTTTGAGAGACCTTTCTCATTACTACCGACTACGTTTATTTGACTTGGACCATGACCGGGACATTAATGCATAGAGACAGAGTCTTCATAAAAAGATAAAAAATATATATATATTATTGTTTACCTTTTTGTTATTTTATTTTTTTTTGGTAATCACCTTTTTGTTATTTATTACTTACATAAAACTTAACATTCTTTTTAAAGTTTAAAATTCCCAAAAAGTGTCAAATACGCAGAACTTTTTAAACTTTTTTTATTTTGTCTTAAATAATCAGAATGATTGTTAAGCTGATTTTAATTTTTGTGTTTTAAGGAAGTTTATTTTGTTTATATAATACTACATCTTATTTTTCTTAGGAGTTGCAAGTTTCCATAATTATAGACATACTTATGTCTATTTACGATGTGTTGGGAAATAAACAGTCAATTAAAGAAAATTACTTTATGGACAAAGTGGGAGTGGTTTGCGAACACGAAATTCACTTTCGGCAAAGTTGATAAAATACGCGCAAGTTTTTATAATTTCATCGACATGCAATGTGCTCACTGTCCGTTTGTGTTTTGAGTCGCGTATTTTAAGATTATAGAAAATATAAACAGCTCATAGAATTTTTCAAAAAAACACACTAACTTCAAAACGTGTATATCGATAATGTGCTTCCAGAACATCAAGACTAGCTTTACTTACGAGGGTGGGACAAGGAAATAAACGGTTAATGACCCTTCTGCTATGATTTTTTTTTTTTAAATAATAATATAATTTTTAATAAAATATTTATATAGTGGAATGAGTCCAGCACTCCAGCATGTTATTTATGCAGAATTAATCTGCACGTCTCCCAAACGAAACTGTCAGGCATCGCAAATTGATAAAATTAAAATTTATTTTGAAAATAATTAACCGCAGTTTTATTCATGACGAATTTTAATTTTTTAAGACTAATTAATCTCACACACTATTTACGTGGAACAATTATAAAATTAATCAAAATTTAAAATGTGACTAATTCTTTAAAAAGCATGTGTGAAGGCAGCACGCAACGGTTTCGCATGGGAAGGTTGCAAGATTAATCTCATATAATAAATGGAGTGTCAAACTAAGTGCATTATTATATAGATTTATTTCCTATATTCAAATAAAAATGTGTGATGCGTCCCTGTCAAGACAAAAAAAAATTATGAAGAAATATTAAACTCCTTTTATATTTGCAAACTCCATTAATTTGAAGAAAAAAAAATTAATTATTTGAGTTTGGTGACTCAGCTGGAAATAGAGAGGATCAGGTACGAGTTTACGAAAGCTAAGAAAGAACAACAAACAGAGTCTCGTGGCATGGTATGGATGATGCCCCTTAACTTTTGGGACTCATGCTTTAAAAGGGTCCCTCCAAAAAAAAAAGAAAAAAGAAAAGAAAGAAAGGGTCCCTTCATTTTGATTTGACAGAGCTTCAACGACTAAGTCATGGTTTGGTTGAATAAAAACAGCGCAGGTACAGCCTCAGAGTCTCGCTCGATACGTTTAAGGGAAAACAATAAAGGTTTTAAATTAGGATTTTTATTTACTCCTTTAACCTAATATAATAAATTTTTTTACACACACAATATTTTGTGGGACCCACACATTTTAAAATAAAAGGAAAAAGAAAAAAATATGGTACGCAAAACAAATCTGTATAACATTACATAATCATTTTTCCTACAACATAATAAACATAAAACCCTTTAAATTATCTTATGTTAAAGAAGTGAACTATCTTATGTTAGTGAGACATCCATTATTAATTTTTTTTTAAATTTTTGAAAAAATGACGGGAGTCACATAATTTATTCCTATAACATATGATAAGGTTATGTTACATGATATTAATAAATCAAAAAAAAAAAGTTGAATGTATATATGTTGTAACTTGTGAAAGGGAAAATCGCAGGCCCACACGTCTTGTGGCAGATACCATCCACCACCTTCGAGGAACATGCTAATCAATTACTGACAAATGTCAAATAACGTGGGCAGTTGTCGCGTACGAATTTTTCTCATTTTTTAAAAATATTTAAAGATTTTTCAACATTCGGTTTATCAATCAGTTTGAATCTCAGGTTCAGAATTTAATCCTCGTAGGATATTTTGACGCACCACATCCGAATTAAAATTGTGAAAGTAATATCTATCTTAAAAAAATGAATGGCTTTTTTAAAAATCAATCATTTAATTTTAAAAAATATTCTTTTTTATAAACAGTAAATTAAAAATGATGATGCATACAAAAAGTATCTAAATAATACTTATTGTGTAACGTTAAATACAGCTAAAAAAAAAAAAATTAAGATGTGATGCTATAAATTAGGACATAATGGCTAATGCTACCGAGGGCTTTAAAGATATTTTTGGCGAATAAAACCTTTATGTTTACGCAATCCACAGCGTTTTAAATGATTTTTCTTTTTAATGTCTATCTCGTTACTGGAATATAGACAAATTTAGGGCTGCTTCCTAATTAATTCACCAAAAGGTTTGTTGAGAAAATATTTTCCATTGAGGGCGCTTTAAAGTCCCACACAATTTTACTAAGGGCAGTCGTACGGTTGAATCGGAACTGAATTATTAAACGATTCTGGACAATTAATTGATTGATCATATATGTAATTTGCTCGAAAATTTGTGAATCGACTTTAATTTGTGTTCAACATTAAACCATAAATTATTATTTTATTTTTATTTTTACGTTTATTATATAAATTTATATATATATATATATATATATTGTATTTTTATGTTTATTATATAATTTTTTTGTATTTTTATATAAATTTAATTCAGTCAGTGATCCACTACTTAAATTAATAATCCGTGACCAAATGGAAGATTAGTCTGAATTTAGTCTCACCCCCACTGACACATCCCTTTTCTTTACTCTTTTATTCAACTCTCTCAATATTCCTTTCACAAATAATGTGATTTTATGTCATTATATATATATATATATATATATATATATATATATATATATATATATATATAACAACATTAAAGAAATCATAACTATACAAAAGGTAAAAATATTAAATGTGAAAAATCATAATTATACATCTATTATTGCTAGACGTCAAGTGGTTGGAGAAATAATTTTACCATATAGGGTTTATCGTTTCCCAAATTGCTTAAGATAATTTTATCTTCGGTAACTAAATCATAACCAAACAAAGATGGATTAATGATAATAAAAAAATGAAGAGAAAAAGAGAATCGTATCCATTTAAAAGTGAATTAATTAATATAAAAAAATAAATAAACAAAATGATGTATTTTTAGGATGGACGTAGATGAATATATTTCAAGGAATTAGAGAAATATTTTTCTTATATATATAAATGGGAAAAAATGTATGTCATTTTAAAGATCTAAAGTTGTGTCATTTTAAAAGAAAGATAGAGTTGAAAAATAAAATAAAATAAAGGTGTGGTTCCCACTTCTTTGTGATAGTGAAAAGATATAAATTGTGTCATTTAGAAAGATAAATATATATATATATATATATATATATATATATATATATATATTCGTAGGTCCGAACTCCTAGCTAGCCATTTCAATATATCAATTGACTTAGACGCAACGACAGCAAATGCAATCAAAGTTCAATAGGAGGATTCATATTACTCGGAGAGAATCACAAAAGGTCACTCAATCCTGTTAAGTCATTTCTGCGCCGAATAATTTTTTTTTTTTTGTTGATAAACCCTGCGCCGAATGATTTAATAAAATGAATTCTAATCACAAAAGGTCACTCAATCCTGTTAAGTCATTTCTGCGCCGAATAATTTAAATTCTAATCACACAAAAGGTCACTCAGTGCTGTTAAGTCATTTCTGCGCCGAATAATTCAATAAAATGAATTCTCATAATAATAGGTGTTAGCTTGAGAACCTCTGATATTCAAGAATTTGAAGAATATCGTTGTGACTACTAAATATCAAACAACAATCCCTTCCCCCTTCAATTTTTTTTATTTTTTTTATTTTTTTTACTGTAAATACGGTTTGGACATGGAGCAAGCAAGCCAAGAAAGATGGAATTGTATATCTTTGATGAAAAGGCAAAGTAGCATGAATGCAACGTATAATTATTAATTGGTTTATCCAAAATAAAATAGATAATTGGTTGGATGGGGGATGAGTAACTAAGTCTTGTCCTTTATGTTCGAAAAAAAGAAAGAAGAAGTGTTGTATTTTAAGTGTGTAACCTTATATAAATGATAGTAGTCATGCACCCTTCAAGCTAGAAAAGTTGTTTAATCTTTTTCAGTTGATGGAGAAAAGAATTGTTTCCGACTTTGTACGTGTGGTTAATAAGTATTTTATGAAAATGATTTGAAGATAAAATTTTTAACATTGTAATGTAGGAACCACATTGTCCATCCACCTTATGCGACCACCACCGCATGGGCAAAGTCAAGGGGGATAGGATTGGCCACCGCCCTCCTTCAATTTTTTTTTTTTTTGAAGAATCTTTTTTTAACATTATAATGTAGGAATTAGGGGTGTTCATCAACCGATCCAAACAGATTAAAACTGCGGTGAACGAACCGAATAAATCGATTAAAACTGCGGTGAACGAACCGAATAAACCGAAAACTGAATAAAAACCGCAACTTTTAATTGGATTGGATCGGTTTTGGATGGGTTGATGAAAACCGATCCAATCCAAACCGATCCAATATATCAGTTCCCCTCTACCTATTTGGGTCTTTCCCTGATTATAGCTTAAAAATTTTTAAACCCAAAACTCATTAACCCAAGAAAAAATTTAGTCACATCTGATCAACAAAATTTTATCTTTGTAGAACTTCATATCTCTTTGCAAAAAAAAAAAAATATTATAATTTACTAATGCTTTTGTATTTCAAAAAAAATTACGACTCCAATATATACAAAATATGTTATTTGCATAATAATCACGAAATAAATTTTAGTATTTTAAAAAAATCGAAAACCGATCCAATCCAAATCGAAAAAAAATTTATCAGATCGGATCGGAATTGAAAAAAAATCAAAACCGAATGGATAATTATATGATCAAACCGAAGCGATTGGATCGAATGATTTTTGCTTCCAAAACCGATCCAATCCAGATTGCGAACACCCCTAGTAGGAACCACACCGTCCCTCCACATCCTACTACTGCCACCCACAGGAGAACTTCACCAGCTTCTGCCCCTCGTGTCTCTGAACGCCTCACCGTACTCGATCACAACTTATCCTCTTCCATCTCCAACTCCTACAAGTCACCCACTGTAAGAGTTATTGGATTTACGCTAAAGCGATTTAAGACCTAGTACACTGATATACTTACCGAATTATCGTCGTCTCTCTAACACAAAAAGCATACATCTTTTTAAGCGCAGATCTATGAGCGACCTTCTTATATGTGAAATAGATCTCATCTGCATCACAGCATGAACAATCTCCTTGTAGCTAGTTGGTGGCAGACCTTTTAGACTATATCTCAAGGGATCGGAGAAGGAGAGTTTGTAGGCACTCTCTCACTATTATGGAGGTGACCTTATCTCAGCCTCTGCAACCACTAAGTGAAGACCTTTGAGAGGCTGATAAGTGAGAATATATATGGGTTCCAAGAAACCCTAGCCCTAAGCTGAATGAGCTCTAGGTCTCTTCTTACATACTAGGACCAATTTGGCTTTAGTGAAAAAGCAAAACTCAACACCCACTTCCTATGGTTTTAATCATAATAATGTTGATAAGTTTTTTTACTCTAAATTCAAAGAAACAAGTTCATCAATGAGATGTGAAATATAATCATTTTTTTATACAAGTTAAACGAACACATAACTAAATATAATCTACCAAAATCCCTAGCCACTACACCAAATTTAGTGGCTTATCATTTTTGAATTCTTCTCTCTATTCTTATCTTCTCTTGAAATCATTAAAATAATTCTTCCTGTTTGGTGTAGGAGTGTTTATTTTAGAATCCTGGAAAAGAGAAATAAGGATTGTGATATATCTATGTTTGGTAGAAGTATTCCAAAATTTATCCTATCATTCCAGTTTCCACGGCAAGTTGGTTTTAGTGTAAAATATTAATCCAAATACCATCAACAAATACCACAAATTATGTGGTATTTTCAGAATCCAAATTCTTGGATAAATTTTACATATTTTTTGGTCCTTTTTACCCTTGAGTTGCATCGTCCCAAGGCTCCAATAACCCAATAGACCAAGCTTTGGAAGATGACATCTAGTAGCCTAAATAAAAAATACAAGACAAAGGGTCCAGCAAATTGAGACCCTGAGTCCTTAAAATCCATCTTTTCTAGCAAATAGAAGAGGGACCGCTCTGCCTATCAATCACCGAGTTGAAGTGGTCGTCGCCGACTACAAACGAAGAGCATGCACGCACTGCAAAATGGACAATGAAACACCACCAATTTTGGAAATAGGAGAGAGACAGTGTAACACCCCGTTCTAGAACCGGTTTGTTAACATTGACTTATGATATTAAGCGCAGTTACAATCACATTGGTGCAATTAAAATCCGGTTAAATTTCTCTTTTAAAGCAAGCCGAATTAAAATTACCCAATTGCGTGACCATAACCATAGTGCATTGCGGAATAACATACTTAAAGCTTAATACCATACTTTCATTTCATTTCTTACGGTCTCCATTTGCCCATAATATTATAGGATTTTTCATTACTTACGCGTGGGTTCAAATCGCGCTCAAATCGGAGCACCGTAGCCCAAGTTATGAGGTTTTTACGAAATGGAATGCTGAATTTCCCAGGACCCCTACGCTTCAAGCGTGGATCCCACGCTTCGAGCGTGGACAGTCAGAAGGTGGGCGCTCCAAGCGTGGATCCCACGCTCCAAGCGTGGACATTCGGGAGCAAGCACCCAAAACAGGGCAGTTTGACCTACCTGTGGTGTTTTAACCATAACTTGAGTTATACTTATCCAAATTACACAATCTTGGTCTCTATGGAAAGCTAAGAAACATATCTACAACTTCCATCAAGACACAAGGATCCAAATCTATCGTATAGGATACGAAAATTGGACAACAAGACAGGGTATCTTTGTTTTGGATTGGTTTTCCAACCTAAAGGTCTTCTTTCACCTAATTTACATCATATAATCCTTTCAATACATGAATTCTAGTCTCTCTAGATACTCATATACAAGAGAAGCATACATATCATTTCATCATATATGCAAATACCCAATAATTACAACATAGCATGTTTACAAGTTTCAATTACAAATCATGGGACTTAGCTACAAAACACTATGATCACTCCTTGGCTCCCATCAACAAAAGAGATACCAAAAGCATGAGCATAGGCTAAGTCCACCCAAATAAATATAGCATGCATATGACAATTGATTCTCATTTAGCAATCCTATACATGTGAACTACAAAATAACATGCTTAATCAAATGACACGATATCTTCATATGCCCAATCACTTCAAATATGGCCACTTGCCATCAGAGGCTCCTGCAGCATCATTTCCTGAAAGGGGGTCCCCAACCACACGGGGTGAGATATACGAATATATCCAGTAAACCAGGGGTCCTTGGAGCATCTCTCCACCCCATAGTTCAATAACAGTGTAATAGCAATGACAATAATAATGCAGCAAATACATATCCATGCAAGTGTACACAACATCTCCAGGAGAAATCCCTCGAGCTCTCGAGCTGTCCTAAGGATACTCAGATGCAAATAGTCCTACTGGCCAGCTAAACTACCTAGTATGATTTACGCATCGTCATGCTACATACCAACATAGGGAAACACCATCCTATGTCACACCAAAGCATGCAAATACATATAACGAAGCATTACTCTATTTCATTGCATTTATATACATCAACACACCATTACCCGTTCAGGGCTTGGTGGAACAATAAAGGGAATTACACCCAAGGTCCGAAGGCTTACCTCAATGCTTCCAACTTAACCTTTGTTCTTCACCAATCTTCACAACACAATTATCAATCCCAAGGAGCTAACCGAGCTCCATAGCTTGCTCCAATGGTTGGTTACTCACGGTTGGTCCAAATGCCTCAATCCTAAGCATCACATGGACAATATCAACAATCAACCCAAACCAAACCATTGATTACACAAACAAGCCAAACAATAGTCAAATGCATAATCTTGTGATTTTCCAAACAACATCATATGACTATATAAGCTTATTTTCACCGATTAAATGTCATTCCTAGCATTTTTCTCAACATGCACTAGGCCTCAATCTTTCTAGAACATAGCCCATTTACTCAACTTTTCATAAACCCTAAACACTATTCATCATCTCCCTCAATCATGCATTTCTCATGAAAATAGAGTTGAAGGAGTAGAATCTTACCACCAATGGTTGCACAACCAAGGATTGGTTACTCCTCAAGCTTCCATGGAGGTAGAAGCTAACAAATCTCTCACTTTCTCCACATGGGTCGCAACTTTGGAAGGAAATATCTCAAACCACAACACTCCCCACCAAGACCCAAGCTAGGATAATGAAAGAGGGGAAGATTTGGAGTGGTTTAGGCTTTGGAATCACACAAAACCATCAACTATTGCATACTCTAGGGTTTTCTCCCCCTTCCTCTCTCCGTCTCCTTCCCTTTTCTTCTTCTTTCCTTTTCTTCTTCTCTCCCTTTTCTTTCTGCGCAAGAGGGTTGGGGAGATAAGGGTGCCTTAAGTGGCTTCCCACTTAACACAGGTTAAGTGGGTATTAGTTCATCTATCTATTCAACTCCATAAATTACCAAACTTTACCCAACAGTCTGGAATATTTTTCTAGGAATATTTTTACTTCCATTTTTATATTTCGGGCACTTTTGTCTACACCCATTTGTACCCCTTAATTTTCACTGAGTACACTTTTTACCTCAAAAGTGACCCCAATTAATTTTATAGGGAATTTACTTATTTTTACTCACTAATACATGCTTAACTATTTAATCACATGTATTTTGCTAATTAATTATTTTGGGCTATTATAGACAGGGAGCTCATAAATTGCATAATGAACATGACCCTGAATATTAATGCCCTTGGAGGTTAATTTTGTAAATTGGATAGATATTCCCGACAATATTTTACTCTCAATCAAACATTACATGGACGTTTGGTACAAGAGATATATTTTTTTTACCTGGGAAAAAATATATCTAAGAATATGTTAAGAAAGTATTTTTCACGGGAAAGTATTAAAAGGTGTTTGGTAGGCCAAAATATTACCGAGAAAGTAGGATAAATTTTACTGATGCTATACTTGGTTGATGGTATAATATTGATGGGATGTTAATTGAATTTACCAAATTACCCATCATTTTTTGAATTTTGCAATGAAACATTAGTTTTAATACTGACAGAAGGAGGTAAGACCATGCAATTATTGAATCTTGATACAGAAATGCGTACGAAGAACCTGCTCACAATCCGAAGTCAACAGAGAAAATGAATACCATATGTAAAGAAGGATTTTTTTTATCCAGTCTTTAGTGAAAAACTCAAGTGCCTAGGATATTTTTTATCTAGGGATTTCTTACATATTTTCATACCAAACATTGTAAAAAATTATCACCAAACCCACTTACCCATCATTCCAATCAAAAAACCCATACCAAACACCTTACAAAACCAATCCAATATTCCCAGAAATATTTTTACCATCCAAATAATTTTTTGATAACATTCCCGGTAAACTGGTTTTCTCAGCATAATCATGGAATTCAGGATTCCTGGATTAAAAAAAATTTCTCTCCTCCCAAACGGCCCTGAAAAGTAGGATTGTCAAAAAAATTGGTTGATAATCCCAAAGTTTTTGGATTATTCCTTGAGGCAATTTACCATAATCTTTTGGCAAAGTAATGGGTGCAAATTAATTTTATCTTTAAGGATAGTGTTCACTTCACATTTCAAAGTACAATAAGTTTTTGAAAAATCATGCTCTTATGTTGTTGAAAAACAGAATTATTTTATGCCACTCATTATAACCACTCATTATAATGGATGGCATAAGGTAATTTTTTTCCAGTAACGTGGAAAAAAGAGGGACCTTAGTTTTTAAATTCGTCTTTTTTACTCGATGCCCATTTGCCATTTAGTTTGTTACGCAGGGGACCATCAATCATTGATTATTTTTCAACTTCCAACTAACCAGTTTGTTGTGTAGTTGCAACGATTTTCTCTTCCATATATGTTGGATTTCTTAGTAATCGAAAATTATACAAGTAGGAATTTGTCATCAAAATTTCACTGCATGAACTCATGAATTTTTTTTTCATCGTATTTGCTATTTTGACTTTTGATAATTGAAGGAAATTTCATAAGGAGAGATGCTAGTTATCAGTTTTTAAGCTACGTTTTCTGGATATAAAGATTTATCTCCTTGGTAATTGTTTGTTTATGCTCAGTCGCTAGCTAAAATTCCTGATAAGAAACAGGAATGCTTGTTTGTATCAGAGGCTAATGGCAAGGTTAGAAGCACTTAACACACATGTAAGAAAATCTGTGTTAAGTATTTCAAGACATAATGGGATACAAAGTAATAGGTTCTGATGTTAATATCTCATTGACATCCACACATTTATAATTCATAACATAAAACAATGTAATTTGATTTTAAACATGGTTCTTAATAGAAGAACTGTAACCACTCTGAACATCATAGTACCTGGACCAAAGCATAACACCACCATATTTAGCAGAACACTTAATGGCTGGAAGCACATTGGAAGTAAGATCAGCAATGGGAATGAAGCCACTGCCTGCTGCTTCTGGTGAAGCTGGTAACCCCAAGAATATCTTGTTGGTAGGGACACTTGATGTCCACTGTTTCCATGCATCTTCAAGGTTGCTAATGTTCCCATAGGTGTATTGACAAGGAGGGTTGTAGTAGAATTGTACCCAAACAAAATCAAAAAGACCTGTTGTGAGAGCATTTCCTATCCAAGCATCAGGAAATGGGCACTGAGGAGCTGCAGTTAAGTACACTTTCTTGCTATACCCTTTAAGGAACCTAGCAAGATCACCCCAGTATTTGTTTGAACCACCTTCAATGTCAAAGTCAATGCCATCAAGGACAGCAGGGCCAAGTGGACGAGATGATGAGTGTCCCCCCAATAAGTTATTCCAAAGGTAAGTTGCTACATAATTTGCATCCTTGGTGGATTGAAGTTGGTAGCTACCTTTATCTCCTCTTATAGAGAGCAATACTTTGATGCCTTTGGCTTGGCATGTTTTGATGTCAGGGCTTAAGCCATTGCACCCATTATTATATGGGTTACAATGACCAGCTAGATTTATCATTGGACTCTGGCCAATGCCAAAAGTTGGCAAGAAGGCTATGATTACATAATCATAGTTCCTTGTGGCACAAGCCTCAGAGAGCGTGCCTTCATTACCATTTTGGCCCCAGTAGATTGTAATTTTGCCTGCATTAGTACCATTTGCTAATGCTAACAAGACTAAGAAGAAGAATGTGACTGAAAATGCTGATTTTAACGCCATTATCTATTGAATTGCCTTAAGATGTTTCTCTTAACCAATTTATATATGAGACTGCTTTGCCAAACTATGCTGGTGGAGAACGGCTTTTATAAAATTCATATGTTTCAAACCCTTCAAAAACTTCGGAGCTTTTGCTCATAAAAGCGTGGCTTATCAGTCACTTAGTTACCTTTTCTCATCTGTGAAAGAATAATCATTGATGTTGACTTCATGGAAGCAACTTGCAAATTTTTACCAATCTCCTGGCATTTATCATGTCGTCTATTTGCTCTTGTTCAGTGCTTGCGTTAAATTTCTTCCACTATCCTCCACTTCTCAGAATGATACAATTATAATAGCAGTCAAAATGAAACATAATGGCATACTAATCTTATTTTTTTAGGGAAAAAATGTGTCCTTAAATGACACAAATTTATTATTTCATACATACAAAAAAAAAAGGGTCCCACACTTTTATTTATTTATTTTTCAATAGATCACATCTCAATTTATGTCATTTAAAATAACATATTTCCCCCCCTTTTTTTTAAGAGACAACGGTGGTGAAGTGAGCATGATATTCGGGAACTTGTTTATTAGATGGTTGTTACTCGTGGGTTTTGACCAGCTCCATTGGGAGCAGGATCGCACGTATTCTTGTTGGCTTGACAACTGACAAGAATAGCTAGAAGTAGCAACTCATGTTGGAAATTGAAGTTTGATATTATTAGCTACAATTTTTTTTTTTTCGTAAAAATAATTCTCTGAGTTGTACAAATTTTTGAAATATCATTTTTTCTCTCTACTTTTTGTCTGCCACATTTTAACTCTTTGATCAGAATCTCAACTATATTTTTTATTTCTCTCTCTTAATTGAATTAAATATCTTTACAACCACTTTAGATAAAATTATTTATAGTTATCTTTTTAACTAAGTCTAACCAATAAGACATAAAAAATTACATTTTCTCTCTCCATCACGTCCGTTGACAATATCTGAGGAAAGAAAAAAAAAATATCTTACTAGTCAGACTTAGTTATAAGAGATAGCTGTAAATAATGTTATCTAAAGTAATTGCAGAAATACTTTTTCCATATATTATAAATAGTATATAGTTATACATTTTTACAAAAAAAAAAATTATGTATTACGAATAGAACATAGTTATAATATTAAAAAAATCATATCCCTTATAATTATATATTATCCATAATATATAATCATTTGTTTTTTTACATAAATTCCTACAACATGACAACTCAATAACTTGAAACGAAAGGGAATTAATAAAAATAAAGATTAAAAAGAGAAGAGCTTTTTCATGAAATCTCTGTCCATATAATAAAAGCTAAAGTTCAAGCTTTAGTGGCTATCGTATCAACTTTTTTTTTCATTCAAACAGTGGAATAATTCCAAAATTCGGATACAGAAAATTCGAATCTCTCCTTTCCCTGCCAAAGTCGTATCAAAGTAAATAAATCTAAGCATCTAACTTTTTTTTTTCTCCCTTAAAGTTTAATTTAGCACAGTAGTGCTCATATATTCTAGTTATATTTTATAGTTCATATGATTATTAAGGAAATATGGTTTACATGAATATATACTGCGTGGAAGCTTATCATTCTTATCGTCAGAAACAGTGCAGGCTTGTTTCAGTTGAACTTTACTCAGTAGAAAACTCCAAAATGGGTTTCCAAAAATTCAAGTTTGAGTCCAAGGATTATCTGTTCCCTACCAAGTCCTGATATTTTGCAACTTGACTCCAAGAAATGACAAATCACAGTTCTAACGTCGCTTCTTAATTAAAATGATACATCTTTCATTTGGATTATTAGTGTTTTATGTATAAATATGTAATTTTGGCTTGTACCAATAAACTAAAATATTATTTTCTTTTTTTTTTGGATAAGATAGGAAAGAAAAGACAGAAAGAGAGGACTAGCTACCAACCAGTCTGGGATACACAGCTCCCAACTGGTCTTTCCTCAATAAACTAAAACAGGAAACGGGAGGAGAGTCTAGGATCTCCACATTCCAATCAAGGTGAGCAGCAGAAGCAGCGAGACTATCAGCAACCGAATTGCCTTCCCTATGAACATGGGCTAGTTTCACTCTCCAGTCCCACTTTAGACAAGTCTGAATTCTCAAGACCAGAGACCGATATGGTTGAGAAGCCATGCAGTCCTTCTCCACTAGCTTAATTGCAGTCATGGAGTCACTATCCAGACACACTCTTTTGTAGCCTCTATCCCAAGCAAGTTTCAGACCTTGAAGGATCCCATTCAGCTCAGCAGAGAGGGAGTTTCCATGCCCAGTGTTTTTCCTGAATCCGACAAGCCAGTTTCCTGCTGAGTCTCTGATGACTCCACCACACGCGGTTTTGCTACCATCCAAGGAGCTAGAACCATCCGTATTGACCTTGAACCAGTCAAGAGGCGGGGGGCTCCAAGTAATGCCAACCACCGTTTTGGGGCAAGGGGTGAGAGAAGCAGCTGACAACATCTTATCTGCCAAGTTCATATTATCAACCAAATTCCTGATGCGGAGAAACGTGCCAAAAGCGTTTGGGGCTTTGTTGTTAAAAACAAAATTGTTCCGGTCTAACCAAATGGACCAGCAAGTAGCACCAAACCAAGTAGCTCTAGTACCATCTCGATCCCCTGAGATCTTTCTCAGATTACAAGCCATCCACTGATCCAGAGGGATATTTGAAAAGTGAGGTGTGTGGCCTGGTCCTAAAACCAGATTCCAAACTTTAGGTCATATTTGATTTCTTTTTCTCAAAAACAGTTTTTGAGTTTTTAAAACAAAAAAGTTAAAAAATTTGTTTGGAAAGAGTTGAAAAATGACTCCCAAAACAATAATTAATTTTTAATATTAAAAACTAAAAAACAAAACAACCTAGGGATGTTCTCAAATGTTATTTGTTGGTTTATTTGTTTTTGTGGTGATAATTTTATAAATATAAGATTTTTTTTTTGGTAAACAATATAAATTTAGTAATGACACTTTTGTAAATAAATTTAATTTTTTTAATTTTAAATTATTTTACGGTGGCAATCTTGTAATTATAAAACTTTATTAATAATATTTTTATAAATAATTACAACTTCCTTATAATTTTAAATCTTGTTATACTCTATATTGCACCGAAACCGACATGGGATATGGGATACGACACGACACGACACTCTGACACGTTAATTCTAAAAAATGATAAATTTTGACACGTTAGGACACATTTTGATATTATAAATATTTTTAATTTATGTAGTGTATATTATATTTAGGAGGGAGGATATTCTTACTACCAATATTTTCTACTACCAACTTACTACCTATTTAATCATCATTGGAAAAAGAGAGAGAATGTTAAAAAGTTTTTGAAAAAAGAGAAAATGTTGATCCAATGGTGATTAGATAGGTAGTAAGGTGGTAGTAGAAAATTTTGGTAGTAAGAATATCCCTCCTCTATATTTAGTATTCAATAATTTAACAAAAAAATAAAGTTAAACTTATAATACCTATCAATTTTGCAAAGAAACATAATATATTCCAAATATTTATATTAAACTCAATAAAATCGTAATCATAATCTAACGAATCTAATTGTTGGAACTCAAATTGCAACATAACGTAACATTTGAACATTTTTTAAGTTTTTGCAACGAGTATTGGAGCGTTGGAAAGTGTCGGTGAGTGTCGAGAAATATCGGACACGACACGTCAGGATTTTTGAAATGTCGGTACTTCATAAGTTATACTCAAACAAATTCTTGTTTTTTTACTCTCAAGATTAAATTTTAAAATTTATATTTAAAATAATATTTAAAAAAGAAAAAAACAAATCCTCATAGTTTTGAATGGGAAAGATTAAAGATTTTTTTATTCTTAAAATTAGAATTTCTTAAATTCGAGAAATATAAAGAAATAAAATAAATTATTTATGTACCTTTATTCTCTTTTTTTTTTTTCATTGAATTCTCTAACTAAATATTTGATTTTTGAAAAATTTATTTGATTTGTAACTTTTTGTTTTTTGAGAAACTAAAATTTTTAGCTTTATAAAAAAACATATTTTTGGCTATTTTTATGATTTTATTTCTTTTTTTTTAAAGCAGTCATCTAAACAAAAAAAATTGAGAAATGTTTTTTTTATATTTTCAAAATAGCTTTTTGAAGAAAAGAAGAAAGCACGAACAAACGGGCTCCAATACTTGTTGCGGCAGGCGCATGAACGCCACCTGTAGGAAAACGGGTCGGGTTCTTGGCGTCCATTTTACCCGGTGGCAGCTGTTGGATCTTGTCCGATCACCGGGAAGACCACGCGGAGAAGCCGACGGCAGTGATGCTCCCTCTCTGACGATTATTGGAGCTGGTCGCCGATGCGCGATGGGATGCGATTGTGGCGTTCGGGTCCCTTCGGCTTACTGTCGCTGCTGCGAGTGCGATAGCATAGCATCCTTCAATAGGGAAAAAAAATTTAGTGCTCCACATCCAATGTGGTTCTTCTGTTCAACGAGTGACACTTATAAAATTTATATATTTTTTTTTTTCTCCTCATTTCAATAATTGCCTCATTCTAATTGATTTGGACCACTGAATCAATGCTGGTCACTAGTGACGTTTCGTTCTTACGAACTTCAATTGCAGTGGGGTTAAAACAAAGAATTTTTTACTTTATTTTATTTTTAACGCATTTTTCGCGTAATGCTTAATACTAGTGGGGGTTTCTTTCTTCTCTTGAAGCCTGACTTGAAATTTGAACAACATTTCAATGGATTTTTATTTCTAATAATTTAAAATAAAAACCGATGAATAAATTAAAAAAATGTTTAAAACTTAGTTTTAAAAAAAATATTTGAATTTATTTGATAAAACAATTTTGTTGTTGTTTCCAATAGCATTAGTTTAAGATAGGGGTGCTAAACGAATCAGGGGCTTTTGGCTTGGCTCGTCAAAGCCTGAGCTCGTTTAATAAAAACTCGTTTTGGGACCAGACTTGGACTTGTATAAAAGCTTGTTTAATAAGAAGACTTCAGGCTCTAATTCAGAAACTCGGCCTTAGAACCTCCCAAGCTAGCCTAGTATATAAATATTTATTTTATATTTTTTATACTACTTGTAATAACTCTATCTAATCAATTTACTTCACCCCATTTTATTGGTTTAACAGACTTTTTGAATGATTATGTTCTATATTATGTTGTTTGGATATATATTGAATTTATGAATATTTATGGAATTACTAGTGCTGTTCTATTTTATCCTTCATCCTCCTTCACACAAACAAATTCACAAAAACTCATTCCTTCCACTGTGCATTGCTCGTTTGTGTCAATTTATTTTTTATTTTTTTATTTTTGTTGGCACTTTTTTTATAAAGGGAAAAGATAATATAGTCTGCTATCTACCTTCTCTCACTTTAATTTTATTTATTTATTGTAGACTTTATAAATTATTGCTGCAAATTGGAAGCTAAGGTTTTTATCTGTAAATTGATTTTTTGTGGAGTTCTGTTCTCTTATTTTTATTCTTTAACATGGTAACAGGCTAAGACAGGCTTCACACAGACTTTTATTTTTTTGTAAATAAACCAAGCCACGGACCAATATTATATTCGTGATAGGTAACAGGCTAAGGTCAGTCGGACACGTTTAAATACATGTTTGACCCGTTAAGACCAAAGCTTGGCTCGGCTCGACCCGTTAACACCCCTATTTTAAGATAAGTGATTTTGTTTTATATAATAATTATTTAAGAAATTTTAGATTTAATATCAATAATAAAATATAATATTATATTAGTTTTTAAGAAAGAATAAAATTATAAAAATATCTCATTAATTTTTTATTTTTCTCCCTTATCATATTCTTATTTCTCGAATAAAGGGAAAGAAATATTTTTCATATTTCCCCTTTTTCTGCTTGAATGTCTTTATTTTCCTTTCAAACTCCCAATCACACCCTCCGTTAATGTTTGTGATATTGTCCACTTGTTCTTGTTCAAACAAAAAGCGATATTTTTATATTAAAAAAAAACGATATTTGAGAAGATGTGTACGGAGCTTGATTTGATCAAGGTTTTTTAAGTGAAAGTTTTACTGTTAGAAATAATACTCTATTATTTAGATTAGTATTATAGATTACTCTATAAGGTTCCTTGGGCTAGCCCATTAAGGTTTTTTAGCCTACTTAAATAGAGAGCTCTTGTACGCTTATTTACACAATTCTATATAATACAATATTCATATTCTTCAAATTGGTACTAGAGCTTGTGTTACGGGAAAACCTTATTTTCACAGGAAATCCTTGTCGTGCATCATTCCATCAAGTCATACGTGTCGTGCATCATACCGGCAACCTACCTTTAGTACCTAACGCTCATATCATCAGAAAACCATCGCCAACTGCTATTCATTGCTAGAAAGACACCATCTGCCACTTTCATCGTTGCCGAAGCACTTATTAGACGAGCTTTCAGGCAAAAGACCACACAATCAGAACTGCCTCGAGGAGCCATCTCCATTCGTCCAAGTGGCGCCACAATCGGAGCTTCGACTCGCCAATGGAAGTTTCTGGCCAGTCTTTGCTTTTCCCGCGCGAGTGAGAGCGTTTGGCCATCGTTCCTAGCCAGATCACCACCGTTTTGTTCGTCTTCTCTTCCTCTTTCTAAATCTTATCTCCGTTCATAGTGGGTCTCATCCGTTAAGGACATATCCGAGAAAAACTTGTTATTTGGGCACCTTTTTGCACAATCTCCTGCTATTCTTTGGTCTTTTCTTCTATTTTTGCAGGTTCTTACATCTGATTTGTAATGGATGGCTCAAGTATTATGATCAAAACGATCGTGCCCTTATCTCTCGTGTTGACGATTCCAATTGGAACCATGTATGCTATCGTGGACAGAGGTCCCGTTGCAATTATTGTCAAAACCTTGGACACTTTGAAGAACGTTGTTGCAGGAAGTACACTCACTTGAAGCCACCACTAAATGTCACATTTGCTCAGACCGATGTTGCACCATCCTCTACTGGATCAGTAACTTTTCTGAATGCAGATTATGAGGCTCTTTTTGAGAAAGTTTCTTCCTAGACTCATGCCAAAGATACTGGTAATCATGTTGCTTATCTTTCTCAATCATCTCTTGGACCCTGGATAATATACTCAAGTGCTACTGATCACCTTTGTGGTAATAAGGATCTCTTTATCTCACATACTTATTTTGATAAACTACCTTATGTTACTCTTGTTGATGGCAGCAAGGCCTCTACTCGTGGTATTAGGCAAGCCAGCCCAACTCCCTATTAAACTTTGACACCTGCTTATTATATACCTGACATTCCCTTCAATTTAATATATGTTAGCTAGTTAATCCATTATCTTTCATTCACTGATACATTCTCTGGCCAATCTGTCTCTATGTAGGATCCAAGTCTTGGGAAGATGATTGGAGTGCTCTCTCACAGTCACGAGGTCTCTATTATCTGATTGCGCCTCATTCTCTAGTGGCGTGCTTTCTCACAGAGTCTTTTAAACTAATCCACAGCCGTTTGGGTCATCTAAGTCTCTCCAAGCTTCAACATATAGTTCTTTTTTTGTCAAACCTTCAATCTTTAAATTGTCAGTCTTGTCAGCAAGGAAAGCACAATGGATCCCCCTTTGCTAATAGAGTAAATAAAATAGTTGATGCTCTCTTTTCTATAGTTTATTCTGATATTTGGGGTCCGAGTCGAAGTATGTTTGTTTTGGGTTTTTAGTATTTTGTGGCTTTTATTGGTGATTTTTCTTGTTGTACTTGGGTTTATTTGATGAGGAATTGTTCTAAACTATTTTTTTATCTATAAGAGATTTTTTGTGTTGAGATTAATACTCGATTTGGTGCTTCTATTCGAGTCTTGCGCAGTGATGACACGAAAAAATGTGTCTCTTGAATTTTCTAATTTTTTGGAGAAACATGGGACGTTATACCAGACCACATATTTTCACACTCTACCTATGTAGCACCGATACCGACACGGGACACGTGACACGATACGACACGACACTCCGACACGTTAATTCTAAAAAATATTAGATTTCGACACGTTAGGACACGTTTTGATATTAAATAATATTTTTAATTTATGTAGTGTATATTATATTTAATATTCAATAATTTAACAAAAAAATGAATTTAAAAATATAATATTCATAAATTTTGCAAAAAGAAACATAAGATATCCCAAATATTTATATTAAACTCAATAAAATAGTAATCGTAATCCAACGAATCTAATAGTTGGAATTAAAAACTCAACGCAACGCAACATTTAAACATTTTTTTGAATTTCTATAATGCGTGTTGGAGTGTCGGGGAGTGTCGGAGTGTCCGAGAGTGTCGGGAAGTGTCGGACACGACACGTCAGGGTTTTTGAAGTGTCGGTGCTTCATAGCACTCTACAACAAAATGGAGTAGTCGAACGTAAAATAGACGTTTGGTCGAAACTGCACATCTATGTTGCACCAGTATTGACATAACACGAAATATTTATATTAAACGTTTAGATTTGGACACATTAAGACACGTTTTGATATTAAATATTTTTCATTTATGTAGTGTATATTATACTTAATGTTCAATAGTTTAAACAAAAAATAAAGCTAAACTTATAATACCCATAAATTTTGCAAACAAACATAAGATATCACAAATATCTATATTAAACTTAATAAAATGTAATCGTAATCCAACGAATCTAATAGTGGAACTAAAAATGCAACCTTTGAAACCTTTTTTGAGTCTCTGCAATGCGTATTGGAGTGTTGGGGAGTGTCAGAGTGTCGAGAAGTGTCGGACACGATGATATGCGTCTAGCATATGGTGTTTTCTAAGTTAAAAGAAGCAAGGAATTAATCATAATGTGTGAAAATAAGTTCATGAATGCAAGAAATATTGATTATTTCTTCTCAATCATTCTCTCACTCAACTTATGCATTTTGATAGCAGGAAACACCAAAAAGAAGTGAAAGAGAGAAGTTGAAATTGCAGAGTATCACACAAATCGCGCGGAAATGGCGCGATCCGCGCGTATTTGGAGCTGATCGCGCGGGCGTCATGAATGCAGTCCTTGATTTGTGGAGTCGCGGATTTGGCGCGGATCGTGCGGGCGTCATGAATGCAGTCCTTGATTTGTGGAGTTTGATAAAAACGGAAATCTAATCAAACAAATGAGAGGATTATGACCTAATTGGTTGATGGAATTATAAGGAAAATGGAAATTTAATCAATATAAATTCAGTGATTATGACCTGACTGAGTAGCTGGCTATAAAAAGGAAGCAGAAACCTAAAAAGGGATCATCTTTTGCAAGGAGAAATTACGAAAAATAGAGATCAAAGAGCAAGCTCTTGGTGACTGAAGATTCAAGATTTCTTCATATTCTTCTTCCTCCAGTGATACATTTTCATGAACTCTTTTCTATTCTTTGAATAGTCATACACGAATATGTCTGGCTAGTCTTTTATTATTGTGGTAAGGGTCACAACCCTTGATGTGAGCCCCTTGTAATTTGGTTAATCTTACATTTGTTTATTCCAATTGAATTCATTTTCCTTTATTTTTCATCTCTTAATTCTTTTAGAACTGATCACTCTATCGGGATTGCCAGGGTTAGGATTCTAATAGGGTTAATAAACTTAAGGTTACTAAGGAATTAGGGCTTAACAAATCAATTAAAAGATGGTGAATCGTTTGATCAATGGTTAAATTAAATGTAAATGTTAATTCAGATTACAAGGTGGGGATCATAAAGGTGTTGGCGTCTCTTTACCGCAATATTCTCTTAAATATTTTCTCAACCTTTAATCTTTTGTTCTTGAATTTCTAAAGAGTCTTTGAATTATTTATATTTTCTTAAATTGTTCTCATTTTTCATAAACCACAATTATTGTTAAATCAATTTTTATTAATCCAACAAGAGAGGAATAATTATAATAAATTTGGTGCCTCAGTCCTCGTGGAGACGATAATCTACTCATCATTTTATTACTTGGAATGATCGGTACACTTGCCCTAATTGCAACACACGACACGTCAGGTTTTTGTGAAGTGTCAGTGCATCATAGCTGCATGTACCCTTCTCATTCATATAAATGTTCCCCTCCATTTTTAGGCAGATGCTATTATGACTTCTTTTATTCTCATTAATCACATGTTGATGTCATCTTTATGGACGAGCAACCCTTCTCTAGTTCCCAAACTTCGGTGCCACAAATTGATCATATTCTCCCAATTTTCCTTGTTGATTTGTCTTTACTAGTTGCAGGTACCAAACCTACTACAGACCTTTCTTCGACTGACTCACCGCCTTCAACGGTTGTCCCTTCCCCTCCAGATCCTCCAACAGAGATTACTGCTATTGTCCATCGTAAATGTATTCGACCCACTTGCAACCCTCATCCACTTTAAGTTTTCTTGAGTTATTATGACCGACTTTCTTCACAACACTTTACCTTTTGTTTCTAGTCTTTCTTTTCTTTCCATTTCTAAGATCACAGGTGAAGCAATATCTCATCCGGGTTGGTGCCAGGTGATTGATGAAATGACCGCACTTCACTCCAATGGCACATGGGATTTTGTTCGTGCTCCTCCCAGGAAGTCGATTGTAGATGGGTATTCACTGTCAAAGTTGGTTCTGATGGTACAGTTGACCTCCTCAAAGCCCGCTTAGTGGTCAAGGGATACACTCAAATTGTTGGCCTTGACTACGGGGACACTTTCTCCCCTGTTGCCAAAATGGCTTCTCTTCGTTTGTTTCTTACTCTTATTGCCATTTATCACTGGCCCCTCCTTCAGCTTGATATGAAAAATGCCTACTTACATGGTGATTTGCAGGAAGAAATATACATGGAGCAACCACTAGGTTTTGTTACTCAGGGAGAGTGTTCTTGAATGGTATGTAAGCTTCGTAAATCCTTATATGGCTTGGAGCAATCCCCTTAGGTTTGGTTTACTCGCTTCAGCTCTGCTATTCAAGCCTTCGGTTTAACCCGAAATGATGCCGATCATTTTATTTTATATCAACATAGCTCTTTTGATGAGTGCATCTGCCTCCTGGTCTATGTTTATTACATTATTATTACTGGCAGTGATCAAGCTGGGATTGATAAGTTAAAAAAGTACTTATTTAGTCAATTTTAGACCAAAGACCTTGGCAGACTTTGTTATTTCTTAGGGATCGAGGTGGCATAGTCTAAGCAAGACATTTTCATTTGTTAGAGAAAGCGTGCCCTGGATATCCTAGAGGAAACTGGTTTGTTGGGATGTAAACACATTGATACACATATGGATCCTAATGTCAAGCAATTATCCGGACTGGGGGAGCCATTGACAAACCCTGATTGTTAGTGCAGATTAGTTGGTAAGTTAAATTATCTTACTGTAACAAGGCTATACATTTTTTTTGCAGTTAGTGTGGCAAGTCAATTCCTTGACTCTCCTTGTGACTCTCTGATAAGCCCTTAATCCACTATGTATTAAGAGTCAAATTAAGCAAGTAATTAATCTAAATTTATCTAAAACACATGAAAATTATGATTTCATTGTTAATTCATTTTCAGTAATACTTTCATGAAATTACTATGTTTCGTGGGAAGTTTCTTCAAGATGGAAGGCTTAAACAACAACGGAAATAAGAAAAAAAAAGCAAACCAAAAAGACAAATGCACAGTTCTTTTATGTTGTCGCAAAAAGCACCAACTTCTCTCCCACCATAGCGCAAAAGGCGCCAAGCTTCCAGACTTTCTATAAAGTGGCGTATCTCTCATTGTAACGACGCAATTAACGCCAAGCTTCCCAAGTTGCCAGCATGTTTTCAAGATGCTTTAAAATTTTAAATTAGAGATCTGATTGAAGATTGATTTGGGGATTTGAATATCTTTTTCATGTTGAGAATTTCTTAAAAGAAATCATACCAAGTCTGATTAAAGATTTGAATTGAATTTTTTTTAAGGAATTCTCTCTTGAATATTAAAAAGAAAAAATAAAATTTAGAAACAAGGGGACATTCATTCGAACAGGAGAGAGAGAGAGAGAGAGACAAAGGCAAGCACAGAGAAAGAAGCGCGCAGAGAATTCAAAGACCAAGGATCATGAAGAAATTGAAAGAGGATCAAAGCGAAAACGTGGAGATTCAAGATCGTTCGTCACCCAGGAACTTAGTTTGACTGATTTTTTTTATTTTTTTTATTTTTTTTTGATATTTAGTTAAAGCCAGATCACTCAAATAAGCAAGAGATCACTCAACTATTTCAAACAAAAACAAATCATTTGAGTAAGAGTAAAAAAAAAAAAAAGATGAGAACAAATCAATTTTTCTTCTATAAACCGTGCTAGGTAACTGATTTTTACAAGGATCGGTCAGGTCGCACCAATTCCATTACGTAGCGAACCAGATATATTACCAGTTATATTTCCGGATCGATCTGGTTTTTGTAACATTGACCTAGAGGGAATGGATAGGGATGAAAGAGGAAGTAGCATTTTGGCGGTGAAGACATTAACGCATGGCTATAATGAATAGCATGTTTGAATTGGAAAAGATTTTAGTGTTCCGGGCCTATGTGCTTCTTCTATTAAGGGGTTAGTACTTGAATAAATTTTTTCTTTCTTTCTCCTCTCTCCTCATTCATTGACTGATTTTGATTGTTCTGGATCACTCACTAGTCAATAGTGCTCCTTGAGTACCAAAATTCTTCTCGTTTGAATCACATTGAATCTCGTTGTGTTCTACCAAGTGGCCTAGTCACGGCTGTGGCCACTTACCGAGTTAAGAAGGTTTTTTTAAAATTAAAAATAAAAATAAATTCCCCAATGGTTTGAAATCCATACAAAGGAGGAAAAGTCATTGGTATAAGAACTAGATAATAGTCTCTTTCATAATCTACGTGAAAACAAGTATAATCTGGTTGGTGAGACATAGTCATCCACCTTTTTTCTGCCTTATGTTTCCATTTTTTTATTATTGAGATTATATTCAATATTGTGGGGGCAAGGTTTGCTTCCGCTTCTTTGATCCTTTTCTTGTGGGGGAAATTATGCGACCAAGTTGATGCTTCTGCTCAAGTCGACCTTATGTCTGTAAAAAGTACTCAATCCTACATTTTCTTGTGTATGGTTATTTCAAACTTTTAGATCACTTTATCTTTTTTATTAGAATAGACTAGAACACCTGTGAGGTTTCAATTCTTTATATCAAAATTTGAGTTACATAGTAATAAATAATGATAACTCAGTCGGGGAATTGAACAGGTAAAAGTGAAAGTATGTGTTCAATCCTCCTCGATATTATCTTTGAGAGGGATTTAATGCCTTAATCCTGAACCCATCCCAAACAGAATTGCCTCCCATGGAAGATATATGTATTTATCCAAAAAAAATTTGAGTTACATAGTAATGTAGTCCATTCCCTTCTCATATTTATAACTTCATCATGTGCTCCTCATGAAATTTGAACACACCACTTCCAAATTAGAGTAAACATTACTTGAGTACAATTAGAAATTACAGAAAATGACTAGATGAGAAACCAAGTTAAACTTACTACTTAAAGTCAATACAGTTTCTCCTACATCATGTTCCATTTGTCCCCTACTTGACCTTGATATAATAGACGAGCTTTACCTTTGTGGTCATAATTGTTTTGTCATTATAAGCTACTAATATATCTGTTTGTCCTTTGGAGTATATTAGTTTTTTTTTCATCACAACTTGTTGCAAAATGGAAACCTCACTAGCCACTGATAGCTTCTCATATAGTTGGTTATCAAACTGCAAACCCCTTGCAAATGACCTTGAGGAGCCTCTCAGAGAATCTACTTATAGTTCTTGGGGAGGCACTACAAACACCCCATTACTTGCAGAATGCCAAAACTTCAATTTTGATACTTGTATCACTCAGTCACCTCCTGTTCTTGTTCATGCTGATGAACTATTCTCTGATGGCATGATCAAACCAGTATTTGTTGACACTTCTAAATTAGTGTCCTGCAATACCCCAGATTCAACACAAACCGAGCCCAGTTCTTCCTTTTCTTCAAGAATTGTTTCTCCCAGAACTGTGGAAATTCATCATGGCTTCCTTGCAAGGTGGAAAACCTTAACAAGTAGAACCTTGAGAAACCTCTCTCGGTTTATCAACCAACTAAGCCAGAAAGTTGGGTGCTCAAGTATAAGTACCAGAGTTGATGATATTGATAAGAAAGAGTGGCAAGTTAAAAGCTTGAGCAGTTCACAGCAACCATCTCCAAAATCAATTACAGTTCATCCTATTGGTGCTTTGCATGATCATGAGAATTCAATCTATGAAGCAGTTCTCCACTGCAAAAGATCAATAGGTATGCTCATGCTTTTCATTTTTTTTATCTGCATATATAATCTGTTTTTTCAATACTGAAAGTTTATGAGTTCGAATCCATGAAATAACCTCTTAGTAATCATCCAAGGATAAAGTTGCATATAAGGATTGCCTCCATCCCACACTCGCTAGTCGGGTTTAACGATGAGTGTTTTATCTGCATGTATAATTTGTTAACCTTGAAAACTAACTTCTTTCCTTTATTCATTTCAGAAAAATAATACTCTCTCAAATAAGGGGGAAGAGAATTGTAGAAGAAGGAAGTGGAGAGCTTCATGAAATGGGTGGCAGCTGATTAAGCATGTAAACTATTTCTTGGTGTCATATGTCTCTTGTTCCCTCTTTAATGTTACTTTTATTTCTTTATGATTTTGTACAAATAATAATTGGAAATTATTATCTCAATTTTACATGAGATAACTATTATCTCATGCTGTTCTTGCATAAAAAATTATACCACCATTTTTTTAAGGGTTATATTTATCTCATTAAACATGAGAAAAACCAAGTTCCTACACACACATAACAAAGGTGGGTTCCAACTCTATTTTTTCTCTTTCCAATTATTTGTGGGTCCCTCCTATAATTTTGTGTCACTAACATGAGGTAACCTATCTCCATCAACATAAGAAAAACATTCCCCTTTATTTAAATAGGTGGTGGGTCTCATCACATTTTATGTCTATATTAGAAGATAACTATCTCCAACAAGAAAATAGAATCTCAATAATAATTTATGTCACGAACTATAGATGGTATTCATAGCAATTTTTTTTCTCCTTCTCTCTTTTATTTCTCACTCTAAAGGTCAATAAAATTTAAACCGGAGGTTTTACAGAAATGTGTTTCTTAGGACAAGGTTAATTTAGTCTAATACATATACTCTGCAAGAGAAAACAGGGTGTCTAATTTGTGAACCATGGGATAGTATGTAAGAGAAAATCTATATCTTTACTTCAGTAAGAGCTACCACCATGAAATACCAAGCTCTTGTGGTTAACAAAGAATACCAAAGGGCCCTCACAAAGGTCTCTAAAATATTATTTCTTCACTGCTCTTTCATTTCCCTTATCAATGTTATTTATATCCTAGTTGGAGGGGAGCAATCTGATCTCATGCCTCATGCTTTTATTGGAACCTTAATTTGTACGTTAGTAAGACAAGGTAACAAGACATAAAATAAAGTGTAACATATATAACAGGATGGCACTCCGTGCTTAATGGTTGTTAAGTATTTGACAACTTATGTAAATTGCTCCCTTGACATAATCGCCACAAGTAGATGTTTTTCTATTCCACACCTTGCAACAACCAACCAACCACCAGAGTACCTGGTCAATTTTAAAATGACCCCTTATTTTCCAGATGTGAAATAGATAGGGAATGTTTGCAATAGAAAGCAACGTCACCAGAGGACTGGTGACCCTCGTCTGGACCATTTTGCCAACTTTTGTGGGCAGGGAAAACGTCAACCTACGTAATTTTCTTTTACTCGAAATATAGTTTGTTTTCCAACTCTATTATTGATGTCTCAATGCCGGTGTGAATATTGATTAATATCATTGCAACTTACCAATTATATATACCAATTATATATAGTTGTCATATTAAAAAAAATATCTCTTCAGAAACTTTTTATAAATTTGTTGACTGATGTGGAAAGAGAAAAAAATAATTTTAATATTATAATTATATAATTTGTCGAATACATAATTATAAGTAATGTTGTTAAAATTGAGATCTTAAATAAAATCCGAAGGGGATTAAAAAATCGTAAAATGTAAAATCATAATGTAAAAAAATCGTAAAAACGTAAAAGCGTTTGGAATATTAATAAAATCGTTTTGATGAAAAAATCATAAAAATATTAAATCATAATAATAAATCGAGATTTTAACAACCATATTCATAAAATAGGTGACGGGAAATAAACTTATTTCAAGTGCGTGGAATTTTTTTTTTTCATTCTTTAACAAAAAGAAGTAAAGACCCTAACGCTTTTAGAAAAAAACAAAAAAAAAATGGCTCATTTTTTCATGTGAAAGTGGCATGAGAAGTTGGCTTTTATAGTGACGCGAGAAGTTTTATACCATATAGATATATGGAAAAAATATCTATCCTTTTATATCATTTTAGATACTAACCGTTGATTTTCGTCCATCAACGATTATAATTTATTAGGTCAAACTTAATGCGCCAAATTTATTATTAATTAATTAATAATTTTGTTCCAATAAATTATAACCGTTGATGGACAAAAATTAACGGTTAGGATCTAAAAGGATATAAGCTTATATCCTTTAAAATGACAAATGTTATTCCCTATATATATATATATATATATATATATATATATATATATATATATATGAGATTTATTATTCTTATGTTACGTAAGAATAAACTTATTTCCTACACACATAAATTCAAGATGGGTCCCATAAAAATGGACCCCACTTATACAAATGAGTCACTAGGAGATAATTATTATCTTTTACTACATGAGAAAACTATATATATATATATATATATATATATATATATATATATATATATATATATATGAGTATGTTTATATTGACAAACTTTTTTTTTACATACTTACAAACTAAATTATGTTTGACCGGTAAATACTCTATTCAAGAGTGTATTATCGATCAGATATAATATAGTTTGTAAACAAAAAAATTTGTAAATACAATCTTTCCACACATATATATATAGGGGTTTGATTTTCTCATGTTGCATGAGAATTCAATTCTTATGTTGTAACTCAACTAGTGACGGACCCCACATTTATTAAAAAATGAAGAAAGAAAAGAAAATTTTTGCACACAAATCGAAGGGTCACAATAATTGAATTTTCTTGCAACATGAGAAAATGTTTATATATATATATATATATATATATATATATATATATATATATATTGCTCGATAAATAAGCAAAACAAGTAGGGCATAAAGGACAAATAATGTTGGAGAAAAATCCATATCTGATTCCGTCACCTAAATTCCTAGAGTCAGTCATTCTTTGTTCTCTGGTTGAGAGTTGTTTCCTCCTTATCTATGATGAACCACACTAGAAAGTGACGGTGATTTCACTTTGTCTCTCTTAATTTGGAGAAAAATCCATAGCTGATTCTGTCACCTTGAGTTATGCAATTTTTTTTTCTTCATTTTTTGCTCTCTTTGTTAAGCGGTGCTGCGTTCTTATCTATGATGAAGAACCATTAGAAAGTGACCGTGATGATCACTTTTCCTCTATCCAATTCCTTGATCAATCAGTGACAAGATGTCGCTGCACTGCATATATTTGTGCTCATAAAAACACTGCCCATCCCACTCAAACGCGGCCTCTGTTGAAACATGTTATTGTTAACGGCGAGTTATCAGTTATGCAATACAAGCTAACAACGTGCTCGGACCAAATAATTATAAAGGGTTTTATAAATGAGAATTCAAATTTTCCTACACATCCTTTGATTTCTGTGCTGTTATGGGTCTTACATATAATTTTTTCTAAAAAAAGAAAGATGGCACAATTATTAAAGGATGTGTAGAAAAGAAAACATATGTCATATGACGTAAGAATAGTTTTTCCCATAATTATAAAAGCAATAGAACTTTGTTAACTTTCTTAAATCATCACCCAAACTTGTTCTTGTTTATATAGCAAAACAAGTTGACATTAAAACATTCATAAAGTGGCTACTTTTCAACCCATTTAGTGAATAAATGAGCATAAGTCAACGAGTAAATAATCATAATAACATATTTTAACCATTAATTCCTATCGATCAACGATTATTACTTATTATAAATTAATAATCAATTAATAGGTTATAATATAATTATAAAAATAGGTTATAAACAATATTTTATGTGTATTCTATTGACCCTTGTCTTAGTAGATTTTACAAGATAAAAGGATGGATATAAAAGCGAGGAGATGAATGAGAAGCACACGTTTATTCCAGCACCCACGTGAAATACACGTGCATTATTAGCAAAGTTGTGATCAGACAATAAAAATGGACTGTTATTCTCAAAAATATTTTTCTCTTCTTTAGGATGGACCCTTCGACCTCATGGAGGGTCCCACTCCCAACTTGAAAACAACAACTTGGGACCAGCTAAATTTTTTTCCCAGTTCCCTTTACATGTCATCTTAGGTGAAAAATATTTTTGGTATTATGGATTTAGCAAGTGATAGATATATTCTTAATTATTAAATATGAAAAAATAATATATTTATACTAATTTTTGTCTGGTTATTTCTTTCTGTAATTTTTTTAATAAGGACGTACCTAATGTTGCAAAAAAAATCTATTCCTCGTGCTTATCATATTATCATTGTATATAATTGTTATAGAATTACAATCTCCTACGCTCATATTTTTCAAATGAATTTTAAAAGAATTTTTTTTATTATCTCGAAATATTTTCTCTCTCATATTTATAATCTGGGTAGGAGGTAATTTTTTTATTATGTAAAAATATATATATTACCCACAAAATAATTAGGCTTAAACTTAGCAAGTAAGTCTTAAGCCACAAAGAGAAAGGCTTATGGCTCAACATAAGATTAAATTACACCAATGCGACGAAGCAAGCTGTAAAAAGGAATGTTGTGGATTATAAGGACCTTGATTGTCCCATTATTTTCAAAACAATTTTTGTCTACATACTTTAATAGTTTAATTCTCTTGTCGGTACTGTTTTTTCCTCCTATTTTTTTTTCGTGTTTATCATATTTTTTTATTTATTTGTAGTACTATTGTGTTTATCATATTTGTTTAGGGGAAGTTTGGTAGAGGAATTTTTTTTTATCAGAGAAATACAATTACTAGGAAAATTTTGAGAATGTGAGTTTTCTAGGAAAGTTAAAAAAAATTGTTTGGCAGGTCGAAATATTACCGAAAAAATTGATTTAAATTTTCTGAGACTGTATTTGGTTAAAGGTAAAATATTACTGGGAAAATGAAGCTAAATTACAAATATAATAACCCCATCTTTGGTAAGAGTTTAATATTGTTGGGAAAATGAAATTAAATTACAAATTTACTCAAGACTATTTTTGACACAAAATTCAAATCTCCCTTTTCATTTACACGGTGAAGTCACAATACCAAATTCTATGTGGGATTTTTGTTTCAAAGTTTTACACATGAAATTGAATCCTAGTTATCCAATTATCCGAGCAATTTTTTTTTAAAAAAATGCTACCAAACATAGTATTTTGAAATATCCATTGTTACTTTCCCATGCATCCCAAAAGAATCTTGCTACCAAACACCCCCCTATTAGTCTATTTCTTCTTCTTCTCTCTTTTTCATTTGGACATTCTTTTGTCCATAAAAAGATGGATATAAAACAGAGAGGAGATGAATGAGAAGCACGCGCTCATTCCGGCATCCACGTGAAATACACGTGCATTATTAGCAAAGCTGTGATCAGACAATAAAGGATGGACCCCTTCGACCCCATGGAGGGTCCCAACTTCAAAACAACTTGGGACCGCTCTTCAAAAATTTGGCGCGGAGAATAAATGTTGGAATTAACGAGAGAATTAATGTACAATGATCCATTGATTATTAATAAGAAATGTGTTAATAAAGAAAAGAGAAAAGGAAATATGTAGAGTTGTGTGAGTTTTTAACAAGTCCCACATTGGACAATTAGTAGGAAATGAGAGAGTATATAAGCTCCCACCTCCATCTCTTAAATTGGTGTTTTATGTAAGGGGAGAAGATAGGTGGGCTTTGATCCACCACCACGCGCCGCCGCCCGTCCGGCTCAGCTTATATATGTGTATTAAAAATAATTTAATAAAAAATTAAAAAGTATAAATATACAATTAATATATATATATATATATATATATATATATATATATATATAAGTCAACAACCAATCATCAAAGATTCAAAATATATTTAATATAATTCAATGAATTATATCGTTGATAGCCAATTCAGTTTTGAATATTACACAAAATAATCAAACTATCAAATTGTAAAACACATATTTTAAAGGAGTTAACGAAAAGTTATATCATCAAACTCAAACTCTCTCCTTATCTTTATCCACTATTATCGTCCAAATCTTGAGGAACATTGTTTTCATTTTGGGATACAAGGGCCATAAGAGGTTCATCATCCTCATCTAAGTTCAATTTATCTATATGAGTGGGCATGTCAAGCATTATATTTCCCGTGTTTCTAAAAAGAAATAATTTTTTTTTCTATTTCTGTGTCTTAGAACAGTTTTTGAGAAAAAAAAACATGTTTGATAACATGTTATATTTTTAATCCGAGAATGAAAATTGCGTTTATTAACTCAATTTTTTTATCCCGAGAATCAGAATTACGTTTAATAATATAATACAAATCTATTTCTTTACTTTTTGTTTACATATTTTAACTGAAATGTGAACATTTCGTATTTAAAAATATTATCAAAAAAATTATAATATTTTATTGTGAATTTTTTTTTTACAACAAATGCTAAGATATAGTTTTAACCATTGATTTTCATCCTCTTCTCAATTCATTTTTGTTTTATTTCTCATTTCCTTGACCATTTCATTTTTAATACCATATTATTACCTTAATATCAATGACACAAATGAATAAAAAAATACATATACATAAGTCGCATGACTCAACTACATTTTCATGATATCACAATAATTTAAGGGTTCGCTTTTTCAGCTGTTACTGGCTTATTGCAGATAACTTATCTGCAGTAAGCTCAATACGACGTCGTTTGGGGCAGAAATCATGGTGTTTTAGTAATTTTAATTTATTTCAGGGTTACAATAGTCTTTATATTTATAATTTTTTAAGATTTCAATATCAAAACGACGTCGTTTTGGGAATAAATGCAGATAACTTATCTGCAGTAACTGCGAAAATATTTTTCCCATAATTTAAAGCAAAAATAATTGATGTTGCATTGAACAGAGAATATGACAAGTCTCCAATGTATTTCGAATGTCTCTTAATTCGCAACATCATATCGGGGGCGAATGATTGTCTCTAGCTAATTGGTTTGCAATATTTTTCTTAATAATTTCTATTTTGGTAACTTGATTTGAGGGGTCCTCATCATTTATAGTTGCAGATGTATGGGTTGATGCTGCAATGTTGGAATTCGTAAAATGTGTTAGATTTTTGTCGCTATCTAATGATCCTTGATAAAGTTATGTACTTCACAACATGCAATCACAACGAGAGCTTGCTTCCGAAATGAAAATGGTGTCATTTTACGCAAAATTGGGAACCTATTCTTCAAAGTTCCAAATGACTGTTAGATTACATTTCTCAAAGAAGAGTGCCTACGGTTGAACAACTCCTTAGTTGATCTGGGGTGATTTCGTCTTCCTCTATAGTCATTCAAATGGTAGCGCTCTCCTTTAAATGGTGTCAAATAACCATCCCTAGTTAGGTATCTAGAATTAACGACATAAAATTTGCTTTTCATGGTAGCGCTCTCCTTTCTTACTTTCTTCTTTATTTGACTTTTCATGGTCATAACAAATCTTATTGGTTCCTTTCCTTCATATATCAATTTCGGCTGAACACTTTGGTAGATGAGAAACTTTTTTTTGCCTGGGAATCTCAATTTTCAAAAATATGATAAAAACATTCAGTTTACGATAATATCCGAAAATAAAAAATTTAAAAAAATTCAGTTTCCCAAGGATCCGAGAAAAAAATTCCTACCAAACGCCAAGGAAAGAAGGAAAAGAAACGACTTGTATGTGTAGGAAAACTTGAAGATTAAGTTAATATCTTTTCTTTCTTGCCTTGACTTTTCAACTCTTAAAATGAATTCTATTGGTTGGTTTTTAATCCAACTTTAACTTATTTATATTAATTTATGTAATCATAATTAGATCAATCTAAGATCACTTTGAGTCTATAGAACTTCCTAAAAATTTAATTATACTATCAAAATCAAGTTTAGGCCAAGATTTGCAAAATGGTCTATAAACTTTTTCGTATTTATACTTTGACCGACAAACTTTCCAAATAATTCCATTTGGGTTCTAATTGGCTTGTCTGGCGTGAATTCTATCCTCATACTTGTCATCATGTCTATTACATGATTTACTTGTTACACTTGTTATAATTTCCTTGAACACATACTTGATCTCTTAAACACTTGCTTAATTTCGTTCTTTAACATGACTTGATAATAAGGGTTATTATATATATATGTGTGTGTGTGATAGGTTATTCTACCTACCATTTTTTTTGTCTACCTTTTCCTATCACTCTCCAACACAGTTAGATCAGAATCTATAGAGGAGAGAGAAAGATAAAGATTAATTGAGATTTTGATCTAATAGTATTTTAGAGTGGTAGGCAAAGGTAGGCAAAAAAATAGGTAGGTAGAATAACCTATCCATATATATATATATATATATATATATATATATATATATATATATATTATTTATTTTAAATAAAATAAATAAATTATTATTTTAATAATTTTGAATAATAATTTATTATTATTTTTTAATAATTGATGCCTAATAGGCTTAAACAGGCCCCCAAGACTTTTATTTTTTAAGTATGGGTTAACCAAACTTATAATTTGGGACTATACAAGGTTAAAAGATCAGGTCAGACCTAAAATATTTTATACAGATTTGACCTCTGTAAGGCAAAGTCTAAACCAGTCCAGCTTATTACATAACCCTATCTGCAAGAGATAGATTTCTCTCCTCCTACAATAGGAGAAATCTAATTCTCATAAAATAATGAGAAATAGTTTTCTCATTTTAAATGAATTTTTTTTCCTTCCTACACACACAATTAATAGGTGAGTTTCACCTTATTTTATTATCTTCTCACCTTTTTGTCCTCACTCATTTATTGTGAGTGTAAGAAGGAAAATTTTTCTCATGTAAAATAAAAAAACTAATCCCTTAAAATAATTAGGCTTAAACTTGCAAGTTGGTCTTAAGCCACAAAGAGAAAAATGCTTATGGCTCAACATAAGATAAAAATACTCTAATGCGACAAACAAAGGTGTGTGAAGGAATATTGTGGATTATAAGGTCCTTGATTGTAGGGATGTCTTCAAAACAACTTTTGTTTGAAAAACCGAACCGAATTGGTTTATATATATATATATATATAACATGGTTCAAAAGTGGTTCGGTTCGGAAGTGGTTCGGAACCGGTTCAGAAGTGGTTCGCAACCTTTCCGGAAGTGGTTCGAAACCCAAAGACTATCCCTCATTGAAAAGAAAAAAATTAAAAATTTATAAAATAAAGTTATAAAAATTAATTTGGTTCGATTTGAAAATGGTTCGGTTCGGTTCAAAAACGGTTCGGTTATGAAACCGGTTCTAAAAACTGGTTCGGTTCTTAAACTGGTTCTAAAAACCGGTTCGGTTCATAAACCGGTTCTTTAAAAACCGGTTTGGTTCATGAACTGGATTTTAAAAACCGGTTATTTTATGGAGCGGTTCGGTTCGGTTCATGGTTCGACCCACTTTTTTGGTTATTTTGCACATCCCTACTTGATTGTCCTATAATCTTCAAAACAATTTTTGTCTACATACTTCCTTTTTATATATATATAAAATACAAAAAATTAAATTCTGCATAAAACACATAAAAAAATCCCTGCATTGATATAGTGGTGCATTGAACAAAAATTGTGCATAAACATGATGTATAATACAAAAATTTTCAGTTGTTTGGTGTGATCATCTTATAGTGTAAGCTTATACAACATTACCCCTTAATAATCAAAGCGATGTATAACTTAATCCGGCCTATGGGGGAGGGATTAGGCCTGATAAGGGGTTGATGTATTAATATTGCTTATAAGTATAACTTTCAAGAACTAATATATCATTTCAATATTAATATATTAAAATAATTTTTTTAAATATTAATTTTTAAAATATTAGAAGATATTATCTTATAGAATACCATACAAAATGCTGGACAACATTAAAATTTAATCAGGTCTTATACTATCAGGCCTTATCCAATACTATGCACCAAACATCCCCTAAAGAAAAGATGAGACTAATACACCATTCAAGGAGAGAGACACATTCTCTGGCCCCCCAAAATTTAAACTCTTAACCCTTAAAACTCATTTACCAACTTAGCTACCTCGAACATTTTTGTCTACATACTTTCATTCTCTTGTCGGTATGGGTGTAAATGGGTCAGGCTACCCGTCAGGGGCCTCTGGCGCGGCCTACTTTTGGCCTGATCTGGCGCAGTTAAGTTACAAAATGAGACAGGCTTGGGCTAATTATAAAGCTTCCTTTAAAATCAGGCCACAGGCCTATTTTGTAAAGCCTGGCCCATGCTGGCCTATATTTTTAAACAAATTTTTTAATAAAGTTTATTTTATATAATAGAGTTTAAGACTGCGATCTTTTCTTCCTTTTTGCTACTTTTTTTTTTTTGGTTACAACCTTTTTGCTACTTTTAGTCCACATAAGTTGTGCTATTGTTTGTTCCCTATCTCCAACCTGTTGGGTCCGTGACTTTTATTAAAGTCATGGGAGTTGGGACCCATGGTTTTGAAATTTCAAAAAACAATAGAAAAAGAAAGAAAAAAAAAGGGAGCGTGAGAGAGATAACAGAATAAGAACGAAAAGAAAGAAAAAAAAAAGAGAAAAAGAGAGACCGAGACAGAAGCGTCGCGCCAAGAAAGAACAAGAGAGAGAAAGAGAGACCAAGACAGAAGCGCCGTGCAGAGGAGAAGAAGAAGGAAAGAGGCTCCGGTGCGGTGTAGTGATACTTCATCGGAATAAGCTCAAATTTTAGGGGAGTGTTCGTGGTGTGTAGTAGCTCATACTCACCGGTCATTTTATAGTTTGAAGCTCATAGATCTGATTTCTCTTTTTTAGAACTTATTTGGTATCATTTATCTTTACTCTTTATCTTGATTTCTATCTTATTGATGATGTTGTAGGGTTCCTCTAAATATAGAAAAAATATCTGCAATATGTCTCTTGGCAGGCCAGAGGCCAGGACAGGCTTCCTGTTTTTTTAAAACAGGTCAGGCTCAGACCAATATCTTAGCTTGTGACAGGCTGAGAGACTGAGTCAAGCTTAAAATATTCTATATGGGCCTAGCCTATTTATGTTAAAGTCTGACTTAGCCTGACCCATTTACACCCCTACTTGTTACTACTATTTTTTACTACTATTTTTTCCTCTCCTTGTTTTATCGTGTTTATCATATTTGTTTCGTCTATCTATTCTTCTTCTTTTGTCTTTTCCATTTGGACATTTTTTCTTTTTCTTTTTCGTAATATAAATTTTTTATAATTAATAACAAAAATGATCCATGGCTATGGATATCAACACTAACTGATTATTGAAAATAAAAATATTAATATATCTATTAAAATATATAATATATAATTTTAACTCTAAAATACGTGAATCAATTAATAATAGTCGTTCCAATTTTTTTTATTTATTTTGGTAAATATAGTCGTTCCAACTTAACCAATGATTCGAGTTTCTAAAAACATAATTGTATTAAAATTCCGTAGAGAGATGTTTATCGTCCCAAGCCTTGATTTGTTTTTTCTTTTTGGCAAAAAAAAAAAGTTATTATAAAAACTCATAAATTTATTCAAAGAAAATTATTTTTTCTTCTCTTTATCATTGTAAAGTAAAATTATTTTATACTCAAGCTTTCTGTCAAATTTATCACTTCTATTTGATTTGTGAACTACCTAAAATATTTATTTAAGGGTTGGAGTTCCTTTTTCACCTAACTAGCTAACCACCATTCCGTAGTTGCAGCCATCGTCACAGACTCACATCCACAGGCATAACTAAGACATAAAGTCAATCCGGGTCAATAGCTCGAATCCAAGCTGAGTTCACACCATCGCTTTGAATAACAGGAACTTAATTGCATTCCATCGTTTTAACGTATTCTCTGCATCGTCGACTTTTGACCCAATTCTCTTCTTGTTTGCCCGATTCAACCTATCATTCCCTCATCCCGGAATTAAGATTTCTTAGACATAGACATAATACATATTTTTTAAAATAAGATTTTGGATTTGAAATCTCATATCAAACATATAAAATTCTTGTTAATTGATATTAAAATTTTTATTATGTCTCCGAGATATAATTGAGCACATCCGAAACATTATATATGGAGTGAATGGTTTTAATAAAGTATATATTCATGTATTCCAAAAAAAAAAGTATATATTCATCGATTTTAAATAATAGTTAATTTAAATATGTCAATGTAAATTAATATAAGTTTTTAATACAAGTTAATTAAATAAATTATTTGAAATAATTATTTTAGATTATAATTTACAAAGTAAAAGAAAATTACAAAATAATAGGGCAGTCCGAAGTCCGAACAACCTCAAAAGATTGTGTTACCCAAATAATTTACCCGTCTAAATTATACTTGTATTATGATAATTAGCTTCTTTTTTGTAATTATAATTTTAATCAATTTTAAACATTAATTATTCACATACTAAATTTTGGAGAGTTAAAAATTTAAGTGTGAATCCCTCACCAGTAACTTATCATGATAATCCCTTGCTCTTATTTTGTTTTTTTTTTTTTCGTAGAAGTAAAATACAAGAAAATAAAGAAAATAAAAGAGATAAATAAACGTTTTACATGTGTGCACATAAATAAATTGGTCATGGCTTACCAAAATAAAAATAAAAATTGGTCATGTTTCTAATTCTGAACGTAGTTGATATGCCATGGCATCCCATGTACCATGTTTGTGTTCCAGCGAGGTCGTTGTCTCTATCTTTATGCAGTGATCCAAATCCTTTTTTTCACCCTTTTTGTAGCTAACAGAATTCATGTTCATTACATTCCCTGATTCATGAAAATGAACGTTGATCTGGAATCGTTGGCAGAGGCAACCTCAGGAGCCATAGGATCACTTTTGAGCACAACCATCTTGTACCCTCTTGACACTTGCAAGACCAAGTTCCAAGCTGAGGTTCCTTCCCACGGTCACCCAAAGTATAGGTACCCTTCTTTCACTCATCAATGTTTCTCTCTTTTATTTTCTTCATTTGGGTCTCTCTTTGTTTCTTTGCCTTGTTGCTCATTTATCATCCATGATCTCTCTATCAAAATCCAATTTTTATTCTTAGTTTATCATGGTAAATGTGATTGGATTAGTGGGTTTGCATTTCATTATTGAATGAAGGGTATCATCAAATAATTAGGCTATAGTTGATTTTGGTTGCATAAGCTGTGATCATTAACAGAATTATCTGGTAAAAGTTATGACATTTTTTGGGTACAGGTGATTTCATTTTAATTTAATTTAGGGGAAAAACTTTTGTACTCTTACGTATATAATTTGTATCATTTTAAATCCTAACCGTTAATTCAGTCAATCAACAGTTATAATTTATTGGGAATTACGAGTTAATTAATGAAGGTTGTGTGTATAAGAAAGTTTTTATGGTCATGTTAAATGATAGATAATAAATCCTTTAATTTATGGGAAAAACTTTTGTACTTTTAAATATATAACTTTGTGTTATTTTAAATCTAACAGTTAATTCCGTCAATCAACGGTTATAATTTCTTGGGAATTACTAGTTAATTAATAAATTTGACCCCGTAAATTATAACCGTTGATCGATGAAAATGATACAAAATTATATTGTTTAGGTTTTTCCCTTTATTTATTATTGTTATTTTTTTTTAAAACTTTTGCAGGAACCTCTCTGATGTGTTGTGGGAAGCAATATCTACCGGTCAGGTGCTTTCCCTTTACCAGGGGCTTGGAACCAAAAATCTTCAATCTTTTGTTTCACATTTTGTTTACTTCTATGGGTACAGCTACTTCAAAAGAGTGTATCTTGATAAAAGTGGTTCCAAATCCATTGGAACCAAAGCAAACTTGGTAATTGCTGCTGCTGCTGGTGCCTGCACAGTCATTGTAACTCAGGTGAGGCAAAATTAATATTCCAAGTTTTAGCTATGGATTTGAATACTTTGTTTTATGAAGTTTATAACAGGAGCTGCTGTTAGCAAAATCATTTGTAGCCAAATATTCATTATATGATATGGAGTGATTTATAGTGCAAAATTATTGTACGGAAAAAATCATGATTCAAGTCTTTTATGCATACACTTTATGGTAGTATGGTTATCTTCTATGATTTGTTGTAGACTATGGGATCAAAAGGAAAGGATTTAATTCATTTCCGGAGTAGGACAAAAATATGTTCAATCATTGTGTACAGCAAAGACTAGTGATGTAGATTGTAGAACAGTAACCAAGAGTCTCTTGGGTAGGGTACTCCCTTTGTTGAGAGGAGCTGAAGCTTACATTAACTGCAAGGGCACGAATTCAATCCTTACCTCCCCCACTTTTTAGTGGAATTAAATAAGCACAAGGTATCCCTTGACTGATAAACCTAGAGTACTCTTCTAGGGTAGAGTACTCCTCTGTCTTTTGGTTTCATATGCTCTTTGAAGGAAAATGAAATATCAATAATCAGTTATACAGAAGTCTGATTAACATAAGGCACTTAAAGAGTACTTCTAACCCGAAGATAATAAAAATCACAGATGAATCTTAGTCAAGTATAAAATCCTAGACAAATCCTATTTAATTATGCTTCTCAGTTCTGCATTAACTATCCTTCTAATCTTTTAATATACTATAGCTTTTGGTCAATGATCCATGATATAGGGAAGGAGCAGAAACAAATCACGGGTTCTAATATTTGTTACTATAAGTCTATAACACAATGTTCTCTTTTTAATCCTTTGTCATGCTGGGTACGAGATAGAATGTATCTTATTGTTGAGGCTACATTAATGTTTTTATATATCTCAACACGCCCCGTCACATGAGAGTCCACTGGGCTTGAAGAGTGGATAATGCACAGGCCCACCTACTTGTGCGAATAAAGAAATTCCACTGGAAAGAAAGTGGGGGCAGTGAGAATCGAACCCGGGACATGAGGCTTTGATACCATGTAAAGAACCAATTCAACCCAAAAGTTTAAGCTATTGGGTGAGGCTACATTAATGGTTTTATATATCTCAACACTTATCAAACTTGATAAGTTTAATTAAAGATTAATTGATGACAATGTAGCCCCTGGATACAGCCTCTTCAAAGATGCAGACAAGTGCCTTTGGAAAGTCCAAAGGGCTATTGAAGACCCTTGCAGAAGGCACCTGGAGTGATGCATTTGATGGCCTAGGCATTTCCTTGCTGCTGACTTCAAACCCTGCAATTCAGGTGCTTTAAGTCAATATGTGTTTTGTATCAACTGGAATTCTATAACATGCTTGAGTGTTTTCTGTTAAGTTAATTTCCATTTAAAATGCTTGATTTAAGAAACTAAAACAGATGAATTTGGAAATATCATGCACTGCAGTATACAGTGTTTGATCAGTTGAAACAGCGATCACTGAGGAATATAAGAGACAAAGATGATAAAGGATTATCTCCAGCATCCCTTTCTGCATTTATGGCATTTCTTCTAGGTGCTATTTCGAAGAGTGTTGCTACTGTTCTAACATATCCTGCTATCAGGTAAATAATTGTACCTTCCAACTGTTATCACTTTGAGCTTGGATGCTTGGATCCATCTGAGATCTTTCTGTATATAGGTGCAAGGTCATGATTCAAGCCGCAGACGTAGATGAACTAACCTCCAAAAGAAAGAAAAAATCACAGAAAACAGTGTCTGGAGTTCTCTATGCAATATGGAAAAGGGAGGGTATACTGGGATTTTTCAAAGGATTGCAGGCTCAGATCTTAAAAACTGTTTTGAGCTCAGCACTGCTTTTAATGATCAAGGAGAAAATCTCTGCCACTTCTTGGTTGCTTATACTTGCTGTTAGAAGGTATCTGTTGCTTCCAAGGGGTAGACTAAGAAACTTATAATAGCAATCATAGAAGGAAGATGCTTCAAGCCAGTGTGGATAACAGATTATGTTGGAGCATAATGCGAGTATTTCTAATGATAAATCATTTTAAAGCCGTGACTTGGTTGTTTTTGTGGCTTCTATTTTGCGTTCTTCCTAAAGTTTATTAATGTAGAAAAATTAGTACAATAAATTGTGGAAAAGACTGGTCAAGAAAAGAAAGGGAAAAGTCTTCAAAATTAGTGAACTTTGAGTTTTATATTTTTTTTCTATAAACTTGTTTCTAGTAGGGTCCAGCATCTTAGAGGGGTAGCTTGGGAGCCTTATAAAAATAAGCACCTCTTTCATATGTACTCCCTTTATTTTCAGATTAATGAAGTTTGGATTATTTCCTTAGTTTCTGATGTGATGGATATTTTTCAAAATCCGTTGTGAACTCTAGGGTGATTGCTTATGTAATACTTTGCCCATTCCACCAGCAACTCTATGTCATTTATTCTATCAAATATGCACTCTGCATGTATAAAAAGGGCCGACCCAGTTCAAATACCCACTTCGTGAATGTCTGGGGAAGGGAATACTCTAGGCAGTCTTTTCCTTGCTTTTTGCAGAGAGACTAATTCAAACCCGCGACCTGACACACTACGGCAAGCAAACTTACCGCTGAGCCAAGCCAGCCCTTCATGCACTGTGCATGTATACAAAAAAATAAATATGCACTATGCAGAGGGTTGGAGAGATCTATTGCACAATTGAGTTTCTTTATTTTTTGCTGTCTTCTTTTCTCTCCATTTTGTAGTTTAGGAGGATAGCTGAGCCTCTAGTCTACTTGATAATTGCACTCTTTTTCTGCTTCTTAAAATTTCTTCTATAAACACGAAAATCTATCTTATTTGGGTTGCTTGGGATCATATCTTACAATTTATCTCCCTTCTTATCACTCTGCTTTGTATCTGTAGCTATGCAATATCTGTCCTTGTTGTTCTATACATTAACATGTTTCTATTGTTTGGCGTCTCTGTTCTTATCATTGTTTTAAAGTGGACTTTTCAGGAGGTTTCTTTTCCTCATGTACAATAGTGGTTTGGATGTCTTTTTGAATCGGGACTTCTGTTCATAAGAAGTGCAGAATCAATGTTTGGGCCAAAGGGAGAGATACTACTATAATTGAAAATAATGAAGAGAAGCTAAAAACTGCCTTAATTGTTTTACACTCTGCTAGCTAATGGTAGTTAGGAACTTAGGATAACTAGATTAACTATTTTGCAAATGAACTGTTTAGTCGATTTAAAATTTGAAATGTTTGATGTTGTCCAAACTAACCATTGTTCATTGTCCCTCTATTTCTAATATAAAATCCTTGGTTCATATTTTGCTACATCATAGAAGGCACTGGGAATAGTTTTATAATGTAACTCCCACTTCCATTAATCACTTGAGAGAAATAATCAAAGGCTCATTGTATCTTCTGAAACAGAAACTTTCTGAATCTGGAAGAAATTTTGTTTGGCAAAATATTGAACTGTAATTTGTTGATATGGCACAGTTGGCTAATACTGTAGAAATTTCAAAGTATCAGTGTTTGCTTGGGTCTTTTTGATGCAAGACCCAATATTATGCAAGTTGATATTTTCTTATTATTGTTATTTGAGTGGAAATTTATTCCTCCTTATAGGTTTGTTCTTTGGACCAGTACTCTACTCAATTTGGTTATTTTTTTCTGTACCTTTTTTTTAGCTTTTGGTTATATTTCAACCAGTTAAGAACTTGGAAGGATTTTCAGCTACTCACTGGAGAGGATGTTATATCGTTTCAACTTAGAAATGTCAGTGAGTTCTCCCTTATTAGTGTTTGATTCCAGTTTTTAATATTCTTTAATTTCTCTTCATGGTTCACATTACTTTAGTATGCTTCTTTATACGCAAAAAAGTTTGGGAATAAAACATGTTTCCCTGAAGAAATGTCACTGCAGCCCAAAGAACCTTTGGGCCTGGTAGGGTTTTGTATTATTTTGTGAACAAAGAAGTTAAAGACAAAATGACACCACTGAGATTATGAGCCCTATCATTAGAGCAGGCAAAACAAGCTCCGCTCGGCGAGCCAACCCGCCAAACGGGACGGGGTAGGTTGAGTTTTTCAACCCATCTCAAAAGCGGGGCGGAACAGACTCATTTTTTTTGCGTGTTGATGGCGGGCCGAGGCAGATCAGTGTAAAATAGGCTCGGGCTGACGGGGCAATTCGCCCAACCCGCCAAACGGGACGGGGCAGACTGAATTTTTCAGCCCACTTTCAAAAGCGGGGCGGGACGGGCTGGCTCAATTTTTGGCAGGTTGATGGCGGGGTGGGGCGGGGCAGGCTGCCCACTTTGCCACCTCTACCTATGATGCCTGGCTACCCGTACTGACTACATAATATGTATTATAGTAATGTACTTATTGGGTAGACATAGTTATGTATCCAGTATTTTTCTTATGTTGCATGAGACAAGTTGTCTCATGCAACACACAAAAAATGGGTGGGACCCACTTTTTTATTTTCTCTTTCTTCCTTTTTAGTGGGTCCCGCCCATTTTTTATGTGTTGCATGAGACAACTTGTCTCATGTAACATAAGAAAAATAAAACCCTTAACTTATTCCCAAGTACAAATCAGTTCATGCATAAAATCGAGTTTTGCTGCTAAATTGTTTGATTTTTTACGAAATGCTACTTCACTCCCTTCAAAACTTGTATTTTATTTTCAATGTTTTTGTTTACTTGAGTTAGAACATGATGAAAGTTGTATTTACATGAAGGTTTCAATACTTTATTATTTTTGTTTTCGTACCAGTGTCCAATCCAAGAATCAACTATGAAGAGATTGACACATGAAAGTGATGTGTTCACATCATCTTTTGCTCCGTTTTCCACTTGATAGCGCAAGCATTGTCTCTTGCTTAGTTTGTTGCCATTTTTCCCATCATGTTAACTGTAATGGATTGTGTTGAGATATATAAAATCATTAATGTAGTCTCACCTAATAGCTTAAGTTTTTGGGTTGAATTAATTCTTTACATGGTACCAGAATTTCGGTGTATCGGGTTCGATTCTCATCACTCCCCACTTTTTTTCTAGTGGAATTTCTTTCTTCACACAGATATGTGGGTCTGTACATTACATTGTCCACCCTTCAAGCTCAGTGGGCTCTCGTGTGAGGGGGTGTGTTGAGATATATAAAATCATTAATATAACCTCACCTAATGACTTAAGCTTTTGGATTAAATTGATTCTTTACAAATTGCTCAAAGATGGCACGTCAAACACACAGTACACACTCCACACTTCCACAGTGCCACTTGTGGTACAGTAAATGAGAAATATTTTTCTAATTTCGTTGGAGATAACTATCTCCTGTCATACACTTATCGAATTTTGTGTCATTTTTTTTCTTTTTTCATTTTGTTTTAAATTATGGACCCCATATATTTATCTCACACACATAAAAGAACTATCTCAGACAACATCAGATTAGTAGCTCCTATAGTAAATACACAAGAATTGCGATGGTACTAACTTGCTTCGATCGAGCATTTTGATTTGTTCCTTCTGAAAGCTACACGTAAACTGTGGCTTGAAAAGAACATGGAGTCCTAGTTATCTTGGTTAGAAGGCAAACACATTCAGAGCAAGGTGTCCATTTCTATCTTGTCAAAACAAGCCCTCTTTTGAGGCTTTTAATGTAGAATTTGTCAAACTTAGCAAGGGTGTTTCGTAGAGGGCTTTTGTTTATATTGTTATGAAATTGAAGGTGGTAATCTAAGTTACCCACATTTGATATATGATTTCTAAATTTTTTTCCGAAAATAAGATTTTTCTGAAATTTTATTTTGTGAGTAAAATTTAATCAAAAATACCACATAGTAGATGGGTGGTATTCTTGCATTCTCGAAAAAATAAAAAATTTAACATATTTCTAATCATACGTTAAAATCAATCAAATATACGGAAAATTAATTCAATATTAATGAAAATATTTTGGCCTACTAAATAATATTTCCATAAAATTTTTTTTTCATCATATTTTTAAAAATCATAATTTCTGAATAAAAAAAATTTCGTCTCTAACACATACGTGTGGCACCCTTCAATGACTTGTCTGTTGGTGGTGGCACCATTAGGGATATCAAAACTCAAATCAAAAATGACGAAGAGTCAATCATGTGGCATGCCACCAGTTTGAAAATAATGCATTTTCTGGTCCCATCCAATAAAAAACAAGATATGGCAGCTTTCTTAGGACAGATGATTTCACACACTGTTAACAGAGAAAAGTAAACTTCTGGAATTTATTAGTTAGCAATCAACATAAAATCATTGCCAGATCTTCATATATTTCTTATTGCCACACTAATATTGAACAAACCGGCAATGAAATTTACTAATGAAATCTTAAGTTAAAAAAATCACGAATTATTGGGACAAAACTATTATGCAAATGGTTTAACCCAAATTTCACTTTCAGACACAGTGCACAATTGTTTTCACTTTTCAGGACCACTGTTATTTTCATTACGATCACTTTCAATCCTATTTATTAGATACATCCAATGGAGATTTTGCTTTATTTTGCTTTTCTTGCTTAAGAAGTTTCAAACATAAAATAATGCTTATAAAGAAAGTGTAAATAAGCGAAGGCAAACTATGTGGTTAAAGTTTTGAGACATAAAAAGACATTCGGAAATCATTTTCTCATGTTGCATGAGAATTCAATTCATATATTGTGATCTTTGATTTGCGTGCAAAGCTTTTTTTTTTAATAAATGTGGGATTCACCACTAGTTGAATCACAACATGAGAATTGAATTCTCATGCAACATGAGAAAATCAAACCCCAAAGACACTATAGAGAATAATTGAGTTGATCTTGTAACTTGTACTATTTTTATATAAAAAAAAAAAAGTACGCGTCATGAAATTTGAAACTGAGAGCTCTAAAATTCAATACTCAACTATTATTCATTCTAATGGACACATATTTCTAATCATATTGAGGTTATTATTCCTAAACCTGCATATAATTATGTCCAAACCATATTGGTGTATGATGTTATGAATCGTATGATAGCACATTGGAAATCTAATTTATGCGTCACAAAAAGGGAACATGAACTCTATCTCGTAGAAATTGGAGCTAAAGAGATTGATATGATGGCATCTTCTACTATTATTTGGCACTCATCATTCAAAGTAAGATGCGGATTTTGTCACATTTCCACCTACTCTGTCTCTTATCGAAAGAGACTGAATAAGGACATCTAACTAGATGCTTATGGCTTATAATATTCAAAGATCATTAGCCGATTTGCATATTAAAAATTCAACAATGAAAAGTCGTTTTCTAAACTCTCTCATGGTTGATCAAGACAATTATTTTCCATGCTTTATAAAACTAGAATTTGAATTTAAAACTCAACAAATATGGAAAACAATCTTTAATTTGTGAACTAGTCAAGACCTTAAAAATGTAAATAGTGATTTAGCATATTTCATGATTAACCTAATTGTATTAATATGTTTTAGCATATGCTAATTAACCAAAAGTTTCTTTTTCCTTAATTTTAAACTTTTGGTTTCAGTAATTTCCAGAATGGTCCATCTAATCTCATGTTGTATGAGAGAAGATATCTCATGTTGTAGACTCACGTGTGGTGAGACCCACCATTTAAAAAAAAAGGAAAAAAAAATGAAAAAAGAGTGTTACAATTTTCGACGGGTCTGTTGGAGATAAAACCACTCTTATGCAACATAAGAGTAGTTTTTTCCTTTTTCAGAAAATAGGTTAATGATTGAGATAAAAATGTAAATAGTGATTTAGCATATTAATTATATGAATCATGACATATTAATATACCAGGAATAACTTTCGTGTAAATATATTAAAATTTTCAATAATTTTAAAAATTATTTTCCACGTCTCTATATTTTTTAAGAATCTTTAATAAGTGTCTATAGTTTAAAAGCTATAAATGTCATCTATAGTTTAAAAATGTTTTTTCAATGGAATTTTTGGTTGAAGTCTATTTATCAGGTTAAAAGGACTTAATTAATTTTTTTTAAACTATAAGAACTCTTATAATTTTCAGACTATAAGGATATATTAAAAAAAAAACTAAAAGGTATATAGACTTTAAATTAATTTAACCACTTTTTTTTTCTCCCACAAGTTGTTACTACAGTTTTTATCTTTGTTATGAAACTGATTCATGTTTGCATTAGAAAATGTGGCTTTGGCCACAAAGTATTTTTAATTGAGATTTAAACCGGTTTATTGATTAATGCTTGCCCATTGTTTAAGAAATCTATATATAACTAGGGAAAATTATTTGTCATTTTAAATGACACAATTTATGTCATTTCACTCGCACAAAAAGGTGAGATTCACACATTTATATTTTTTTTGTTCACTCTATCCTTTTTTATCTATATCTTTCTCTCACTTAAAATGACATAACTTTATATCATTTAAAATGATACACATTTTTTTCTATAACTAATCAGTAATTTCTAAAGCTATAACGAAGAACGAAAAATAGTATATTTATAAATTTTTTATTTATAAATTCTTACAATATTATGTACTTTGAGGAGTGTATTTCTAAGTGAATGTATTTTTTTGAAAGGGAAATATTTTTCTTAAGTTATTTTATATTAGTGAAATAAAATAATAAGAGGGATCTATCAATGATTGGAGAGAAGAAAAATAAAGATGGAACCTATCTTTATTATGTGTGTAGAAAGATGAATTATCTCATATTGAATGAGATAAATATAATCCTTTCTGAAATATATAATATAATTCGTAATTTTTTTTTTTTTTGAAAGATAATATGTGAAAAGTTAATACTGAATAGCACGTCTCTATTGTACTATTATGGAAATTCATTTGGACTTTGGAGCAGTTGGGAGTCGCTGCCATGGTCAACAAAGCAAAAGTCTATATCAGAGTTAACAGATATTGAAGAAGGACCAAAAATTAATTAATATGCAAGCCACCTGGCGTGTAATAGAGCAATGTGTACGAAGAAACATTAATTTCTGCAATGTCGACTGATATATCAAATTAATTGAATTGCCCCCTATCGTTTTGGGCTGGGCAGCATAGAGTCATAAATCTTCTAGCTAGTTTTGACCAACTTTGCTAACTATATCTTAAATTTCATGGCTGCTTCAATCAAGGGGAGCGTGGCTCTTTCTTATTCATTCATATTTCATAGGTTTTGTTTTATTGCTTAATTTTTCTTTACCACTTTTGGTATGCCTTTCTGTTAATATTTTGGAGTTAGACTTATACAATTGCAGTAAAGGACAAATAACTATTTGCGAATGGTCTTATTTACATTTGTGCTCTGTTCCTTTCTTACTGCATAGCTCTGGGTACATGGGTCCACATCTTGCTTGGAATCATGGCCTTCCTTCAGTTGTTACCGAGGAAGAGTTGCTCTTTATAATATAAATTTAAAAGGGTAAAATCAGTTTTGGTCTTTAGGGACAAAATAAAAAATAGAGATGATTTGTCAATTTTGACTTTCAACACACATGATTAACGTGATTAATGGTGTAAAAGAAAATTGGAGAATGTCCTCGCCTATAAATACATATTTTCTCCATTAGTTTTATCTTCTTCTTTTTTGAAAATTCATATATTATCTTTTGAAAGTGTTTATAATATTTTATTAGCAAAAGTTATATTTACAAATTTTTTATTTATAAATTTTTACAAATTACAATATGTACTATTGGTAGTAGATATTAATTGAGCATATACTCCCGTAATATATAGTGTAATATGTAAATAAAACATATCCCATATTTTATATATGGGTCCCCAACTTCTATTGTTGTTGCACCACTTTTTATGGTGCAGCAAACACAGAAAAAGTAGGTCCCACCATTTTTATATAAAAATATCAAGATCTGTCGGCTTATCCTGACTTTCTATGCGTTGTTGCAACAATTTTCTTCTGCAACAACAACAGAAGTATTAAAGCCTTTATATATAGAGAAGTGTATTTTCAATATCAAAAGAGTGAAATTGACAAGACAAAATCCGCATTTGTTAGAGAAGTAATATATAAAACCTTCAAAATGGGCCTTACTTAACCGCTTAAATTTTTAAATGAATCTATTGTTTTTTATGGTATTAGAGCCTTCACACTTGTTTTCTAATAAATATTAAAAAAATTCATGTTTTAATCCATAAAATAGGTTCTTGATGTGATAGGTTTGTAAATGTTGCATGTTTCAATCCCTTAAAAAAATAGGCTTTTAGTGTGGTGGACACTCACCACCCCCTGTTTTCTAATAATTTTTCTTGTAAAAGAAAAATCTATGTTTCTATCCCTAAAATGGGCTCTCCATGTGGTAGGCCTAGAAATGTTCCATGTTTCAATTCCTAAAAAAAGGCTCTTGGTGAGGTGGGTCTATATATTATTTACGCTTCAAGCTTAATTATCTCTTACGTGAAGGTGAGTATAGAGAAGTAATATATAAAATCATTAACGTGACCTTTACTTAACAGTTTGAGCTTTTGGGTGAAGTAGTTGTTTATTAGCATTTTCTTTATGGTTTGTGAGAAATGGTTGCTTATCAACATTTTCTTTATGTTTGTGCTCATTGTTTCTCTACGATATAAGCGTAATTATTTAGTTCAAAAGACAAATAAGATGACAAAATTCCTTATTGATAATTAAGGGATATTACAATTATAGCTCTTTCTACAATAAGAGTTGAATGCATGACAGCTATCAAACATGTAAAGAAGCAATTTGAATTCAAAAGTTAAAATCAAGCATAAACAATTAAAGATTTACGAGTGTAATTAACAAGTGTCTTACACATTGCTGAGATTCTAACAAGTATTAAGGACAAAACACAGAGGAGTTATCAACTCCAATTTGTTAGTAAAGGAATGGTGGGTAAATATGCAAAAGATTCAAACCAAATATAACCTAGTTGTTATGACAAAATCAATTAATGTTGATAAGTTTATATGGTATAAATCATCCTATGGCCTATCACAAACGTATGCAATGTGGAATTGGAAAGTACACAAAGATTTTTTGAACATTCACCAAAAATTAAAAAGTGACTTTAAGTGGGTGATTGTAAACTTAAAAAAGTAAAGCCAATTTTTACTTTAGGGTAGACAATAAAGTAACTCATTAGAGGAAAAAAATGGTAAATCCCACTTTTGACTTTGAGTGAGACAAAAAGTAAAGGTATTTGACAAATTTTGACTTTGAATTATACGTAATTTATTGACTATGTAGAAGAAATTGGGATAAGTTCTAGCCTATAAATACAAGTCTCTTCCATCAATTTTTTCACCACATTTTAAAGGAGAAATTTTACGGTGTCTTTTCAGTGTTTATCCTATTTATATAAAGAAATTTGTTTTCTCGTATCTCAAAGGAGAATTCATTCTTTGTTTGTACATTAAAAAAACGAATTCCTTTTACTTTTGGGAAATTATTATACTTTTATTGCAATTTTTTCCTTATTGAGGTTTATTTGATTAAATATTACGAGTCAATCCTTAAATTTCTCTACTCTCTTTTAACTGTTGTAGAGTAACAAGAGACAAAAGGAACATCGAATGAATATGTGTCTCATAGCACAACGGAGAATATAATATATATAGAATTACTGAATACATATAACCTAAAATATATGATGTGGGACTAAACCTATACAACTTCTATTCTATATATACAATATTCTCAATCAAGTTGGAGCATATAGATCATAAGCACCAAGCTTTTTACATATAAACTCTATTTGAGGACCCTTCAAAAACTTTGCAAATACATTTGCTAATTGATCGTTAAAGGGTACAAAACTAGTTATAATTTCACCAGCAAGGACCTTCTCTCAAATAAAGTAACAATCTATTTCGATATGCTTGGTTTTTTCATGAAACATTGGATTGGAAGAAATATGTAGTGCTGCTTGGTTATCAATATCACAAATGAGAGTTGCTGGTCCAGTGTCTCCAAACTTGAGCTCTCTAAGAAGATGTTTAAGCCAAATGAGCTCGCAAGAAGTAGTAACCATGAAGCGATACTCTGCTTCAGCACTTGATTTGCCAACTAAATTATTGTTCTTACTTTTCCACGATACCAAGTTGCATCTAACAAAGACACAATATCCAGTAGTAGATCTCTTATCAGTAGCGCAATCAGCTCAATCAGTATCAGAGTATCCAACAACTTTAACGTGACCTTTATTGTCATGTTCAAGGCCTTTTCCTGGAGATACCTTGATATACTTGAGAATATAAATAACAACATTTCAGTGTTCTTGATGTCGAGAATTAAGAAACTGACTTACCACACTAGCTGCAAATAAATGTTAGGCCGAGTGATTGTGAGGTAGTTCAGTTTTTCAACCAATCTTCTATACCTTTTAGGATTAGAAAAAAGCTTACCTGATTTGGTAGAAACATGACACTTGGATCCATATAGGTATCAATAGACATAGAATTTAACAAAGTAGTATCTTTAAGAAAATCTTGAGCATATTTCCTTTGAGATATCACAACTCCATCTTTAGATTGGGCCACCTCGATTGCCAATAAATATCAAAGTTTTTCAAGATTCTTGGTCTGAAAATGATGACATAAATGCATCAACTGAGTAATCCCATGGTTATCATTACCTGTGATGACAATATAATCTATATACACTACCAAGTAGATATACCTAGAAGCTGGATGATTATAAAAGAGAGAATAATCAGCTTCACTCAAAGTCATACCAAATTGTTAAACAACACTGCTAAATTTGTTAAACCAAACTCTTAGAAATTGCTTGAGACCATATAGAGACTTGTGGGGATGACAAACAAGACCTAATTTCCCCTGAGCAACAAATCCAGGAGGTTACTCCATATAAACTTCCTTCGCAAGATCACCATGAAGAAAAGCATTCTTAATGTCAAGTTGATAGAGAGACCAGTGGCGGATAACAGCCATGAAAATAAAGAGGTGAACAGTAGACATCTTCGCCACAGGGGAAAAAATTTCACCAAAATCCATTCTAAATGCCTGAGTGAAACCTTTCGACACCAAGTGTTCTTTAAGATTATCCACTTGACCATCAAGACCAACCTTAATAACATAAATCCAGCGGCAACCAACAGTAGATTTCCCATACACAAAAAGGACTAGATCTCATGTGCCATTGTGCTGAAGAATACTCATTTCATCAATCATAATTTGTCTCCATCCGAAATGCGAAAGTGCTTCACCTATAGTCTTAGGAATATACACAGAAGACAAAGAGGAAAGACATGCAAAATATGATGGACAAAGACGATGGTAACTAATGTTAACTACATACCTAGTTAGAAGACGGGTATTACAGGTACCTTTTCCGAGAGCAATGGGAAGGTCACTAGCGGAAGGTCAGACCGAAGACGAGGGAGGAGATGCAGTCGGATGTAAGCCCACTGAAACATCTGGTGAAACATATTGTAACTCATCAAGAGAAGAAGTGACTAAAGAAAAGTCAATCACGGGGGCAAGAAGATGTGAAAGGTATTCAAAAAATAAGGATAGATGACTGATCAGAGTCCACAGGGGCAGTAGTTAAGCCAAAAAAAGGGACTGATTCAAAGAAGGAGACATCTGACGAGATAAAGTATCGACGTAGAGTCAGAGAGTAGTAACAGTAACCTTTTTGAGATCTAGGATAACCCAGAAAACACATTTATGAGACTTGAGAGCTAGTTTATCCAGGCCTGAACTAAGATGACGAACAAAACACGTAGAACCAAAGACATGTGAGGTCAAAGGATATAAAGGTTGATGAGGGAATAAAACAGAGTACGATACATAGTTATGTAGAATCAAAGAGGGCATGCAATTAATGAGATAGCATGTGGTGAGAAAAACATCACCCCAAAATTTGTAAGCAACATTGCCATCAATAAACAATGCACGACTTGGATGACCCAAACGAGCATGGAAAGTGAGGGAAGGATCCACAGTAGAGCAAGTTGAAGAAGAAGAAGAGAAAATTGGTAGAGTCATGAGAGTCACATTCTTTTGTAATCTCCTTCCCCGAATTCCGATCCTGCAAAATGACAAAAAATTTAGCAAAGGAAACCACACAATCAATGGATTTGGTCAAACGACTAATGGAAAGTAAGTTAAAAGGAGAATCTAGAACATAATCTAGGGATAAATTGGGGAAGAGAAAAATCGTGTCGATTCCACGATATTGGACCAAAGACCCATTGGCCATAGTAATAATAAGAAATGAACCGGTGGTACAAAGAGAGGTGATTAAGGTCTTATTACCATAAATGTGATCGGAAGCCCTAGAATCAAAAGTCCAAGGGCTTAAAGATTGTAATTGAGAGATCCTAACAAAATAATTATCAATCAGAGCAATAGAGGCAATAGTACCAGATGCTTGCTTCTCGGACCACCAAGTCACGAATTCATTAAGAACAGCTGTATAAGGTTGTGTTGTAGAAGGTAACCCTGGATCAGGAGCACTGGATGAAGCTTGAGCAACATGAGCACTATAAGGAGGCTGAGGTGGCTTGCCATGGAGCTTCCGATAGTGGTCAACAATATTATTAGTTTGATTACAATGAGTGCGGAGTAGCCAACCATCAGAGGGTTTACGTCCACGACCAGAGCCCTGAGCAGCAAGGGCAGAGGGGTTAGAGGTATCAACCGGAGAGACATAGGGCATAACAGGTGCTGATGACATAGATGGCTTAGGTGGAATCCTAAGCAAAGTAGACATCACAGAATCCAGTGTAGGAACAGTAGCAGATCCTAAAATGTGATCCCGATTGACAGACAAATGAGGAGGTAAATCATATAGAATCAACATAAAAATAGTATTACGTTGTTCCCGCTCCTTAGCAACATCACCAGTAAGGGGCAGAAGTTCATTGAGATTATGAAGCAAACTTTGTGCTTTTCCTAAGTACTGAGACATAGGACAATCAAAATCACGAGAGGCAAAAGTAAACACCAATTTCTGACACACACCATAGAGTCGCTACATATCATTTGTGTACAAGGCCTTAATTTGCCTAACTCCAAACAGTCTCACAAGAATTTGCAGGCCGGAAATTCTGCTTAATGGGATGATTAAGAGTGGATTTGATAAGACTGCACAACTGAGCATCAGTCATCTTCCATCGCGTGCGCTTATTGGCAGCAATAGATTCAACCTTAGTAGTGAGATGAGACGTATAATTCTGCCCATCCAACTAAAGTTGCAGATCTGACGACTAAGAATCATAGTTCGACCTATCCAATTTTTCCAAACTCAGCGGAGCAAGGATATAATTGGTAAAAATAGTAGACTCTGACTTAGGGCCAGCCGGAGACCCAGAAATAAAAGAGGTAGGAGATTCCATAATCACCCAAAAAAAATTCATAAAATTAGAAAGTTAGATCACAAAACTAACCAGAAGGAGGGAGATCTGTGTGTCACCAATAACGAGGTCAAAAACTCTAAAATAGGACCAGAGAATCATCTCAGAGACGAGAGAAAAACCCAACCGGTCACCGTCGGAAAAGAGTTACCATGCTCTGGCAAACGGAAGACAAACAACGAAGCTTTGACACGTGCATGAGGGCTCGTAAGGGACTTTCTGAGGACGAGACCTGGACAAATGGCATCGCACGGTCGAGATGAGCACAACGATAGGTGGCTCGCCGGAAAAAGCTACCTACCTGACAGTGGTGGTCAATGGCGAAGGAACGATGGTCAAGGTTTTCCGACGATGGTTCGTGAAGAAAAAGGTATGGCAACGACGTAGAGACGGTCCAATAACAAAAGAGATCTCTGAAAATTGAAATTGAGACAATAATCAGTGGGTTCACCGAAAAAAGAATAGACCTAGGTTCCTCTCGTTAGGCTCTAGATACCATATAGAGTAACAAGAGACAAATGGAACATTGAATGAACCCGTGTATCTCATAGCATAGCATAGCAAAGGATATAATATGTATAGAATTACTGACTACACATAACCTAAAATACATGATGTGGGACTAAGTTTATACAACTTATATTCTATATATGCAACAATTGTGTTTTAATAACTTTGGAGCCCAACTTGCTGGTGACTAACGATGTCCATGTTGCTCCCTCACAGTCTTAGATGAAAATGATCCAAAACTATATTAGCTAGGATTGAGTAATCAAATCAATTAAAGTATGTCATTTATGAAAGAAATTGTTCTACGTGCAGATAGCCTTATCGAGTAAATCATGGTTCTCCTCTTGGTATGCATCATTTCCACGCTACTTTGAACCATATTATGGAAGTGTGATTAAAAAAGGGTCGACCTAGTTCAAATACCCACTTCGTGAGTGTCTGGGGAAGGGAATACTCTAGGCAATCTTTTCCCTGCTTTTTGCAGAGAGATTGATTCGAACCCGCGACCTGACACACCACGGCAAGCAAGCTTACCACTGAGCCAAGCCGGCCCTTCATTATGGAAGTGTGATTAATAAAAAAAATTGCATTGAAAAGAAATGAGCTAAATATGATATATATAATTGAAATGATCCGTAAACTCAATATCTTAAGATTTTAGGTTGAGATATGATATCAGATCTCTTGTTATGAATTTATCTCTAAGGTTCATTTAACGATAGCGCTGCTCTTATTTGTAATCTACGTAGTATACAATATTTCATATATTTATGTATAATAATGAAGAGAAATATTTTTCTTATGTTGATGTAGAGAAGTTGTCTTATGTTTGTGAAACAAACTAATAAGAGGGACCCACAAATGATTGGAAAGAGAAAAAAATAGAAGTGGGACCCACCTCTATTATGTGTGTGTAAGAAAATGGATTATCTGATGTTAAATGAGATAAATATAATCCAATAATGAGATAAAGAATTATGCCACTTCGAAAAGAAGGAAAAATATTACTTCATGTTGTAAAAATAAAAGTATAAATGGGACCCATAGGTAAGAGGAGAGAGAAAAAAGAGTGGTGAGATCCAATCTCTTTTTGATGTGTAAGAAAGTTATTTATCTCATATAAAATGAGATAAACATAAAAAAAAAAATCCTAATTCGATGGTCTCATCATGGAGCATGAGTAACTATTTGACTCGAATCTCTTTGTAGTGGAGAAAACACGTAGGATAACATTCACAACACAGTGTAGCCAATAAGTATTCACCAATTCCACTCCTTCGAGTTACAGGAACAGAAGCGAAGTAGTTGAAACGTAATTCCTTTGGCGAAGAAACTTTCATTCATTATCCACATATATGGCCTCATCCCCGAATAAATTTTTGGTGCTATTATAACATCAAAGATTTAGTACATCCCACAAATAAGAGCATCAGATATCAGCTAAAATCTTCTCTCTTCTGTCAAGTTTTCTCTCTCTCTCTTTTGATGTGTAATGCTCCCATTTGTAAGATGCACTGAATCTAGGTGCTACAGCAGCACCAAAGATTTACTCCCCATCCACAAGACTCCTGTGCTGTACAACATGCATTACTTTTAGTGCACAGTGCAGAGAACGGAAAACCACTCAAATATAAAATATCAGGGGTTTGCATTCATCATTTAACATGACACAAAAAAAATTTCTACACACACAACATTTTGTAGGACCAACACTTTTTGAAGCAAAAAAATTTTTTTAAGATAAAACGAGTCTCTATAATATTACAGAATCATTTTTCCTGCAACATAACTCTTATAAAACCAGAATAATATAGAGAAAAGCCTTTAATTTATTTGATTGGCTCCATATAATTAACCTTTTAACTTAACCTACATTTGTGAAGTATTCCCATCCAACGACGTCCCATCATTTCATTTTCTACTTTCTTCTTCCTAATTATATAATAATTATCATTAGAAAAACTAATTAAACAAAAGGTCTTTCTTTTTCATTTCCTCTTACATATGGCAGATGCGATTGCTTTATGAGTCATGTAGTCTTACAGTTGTAAGCTTTCTTTTTGTCAAATTTGAGTCAATTGTGGCCTTAATAACTGTATGAACGTTCATATTTAATAATCTAATTTCCACAAAAGAAAATATGGACCATATTTTAGTGAAGCATATCACATATATAATAATAACCCTCATATATAATATATAAGAATTTAACGTTCATATATGTGCGTGTGACTATATATAATAATAGGGATTATCATTTCTGCTTCACCGTCAAAAATCTTTTTTCTGCCAGTGAGACATATAAATGAATGAGACCATTATTATTTTCTCTCATTGTTTTATGTTTCAATGCTAGAAAAAAAAAAATCATCACTGAAGTAGAAATGATAATCCCATAATATAATATATAAGAATTGAAGTTATATTTATACTTGCACCGTTCAGAATGAACATCCGGCTTGACCAAAACTGGGACGAAAATGATTTATTTATTGCCCCGGCAACCACCAACATTCCGACAAAATTGTTGTGTATGATTGAGCTGATATGGATGGTAAGTTATATTCATCACGTAAATGGATTACACTGAGCTAGATTTTAATTTAAATAAATTAAATATGTGTAAAATATTTTAGACCTGATTTGATCTATTAGTTTTATATAGGCCCAAGCTATAACTTTGATCTGACCTATATTTAAAAAAAATTAGTTTAGGTCTGTTAACCTGTTTAAGTCTAGTAAACATTAAATAATTAAAATGAGGGAAAGGTATCTATAATTTTAAAGGATGTAAAGTTATGTCATTTTAAGAGAGAGAAAAAGATAAATAAAGTAGGAGAGAGAATTGACAAAAAAAGTAAAGGTGTGGGTCCAACCTCTTTGTGAGAGTGAAAGGATATAACTTATATCATTTAAAATGATAAATATTTTTCCCTTAAAATAATATTACTTTATTATTCAAAATCATTAAATTATTTTATTTAAAATAAATAATATAATATAGGTTAGCCTATAGATTTATAGACCTGATATATTAAAAAAATCTATAACTTATTTTCTAAATAGATATTTTTTTAAAAATCTAAACATATTCTATTTAACTATATCTAATAGAGTGAGTTTCGCCTTACATCCTATTCATCACCTCCAAATATAGGTAGCAAATCACGTGTTCTACTAACATCCTATTCGCCAAAATCGCTGTGATCATCGACAAGTACTAGTGTTTTGCCCTTTCACGAGGACATTATTTTACTTAAATTCTCTCTTTCATGTCAGAAATATATAAATTGGGAAAAATTATTCTCATGAATAAATTTTTTCTCCTACATCCCCTTCAATAATTGTGTTTTTTTTTAGGTGGTAGAGCCCACATGTTTGTCTCTATGACATGAGATAACTTATCTCCTTTAACATGAGAATAATAAAACTCATATATATATATGTATATATATAAGTAGGATTCTTTGATACCGGTGTCAAATTTTAAAATTTGATATCAAATCCTAACCGTTGATTTTCATCAATCAACAGTTATCATCTCATAGGAATTAATAATTAATTAACTAATTTGATTGACGGAAATTATAATCGTTGATTGAAGAAAATCAATGGTTAAGATTTGATTTCAAATTTTAAAGTTTCATAACAGTGTCAAAGAATCCTATATATATATATATATATAGATGAAGGTTATGGTTGTTGGGCCCTCCTTCAATGCTAAGTCCATTTGAGGGGTTTTCCTAAAATACCCCTAATCCTAATTTCCACCTCCTATAAATATTCATTAGTTGGGGTGGAGACTAGGTCAGAAGAGATGATTTTGTTTGAGAAAAAATTGTTTGATTGTTTGATTGTTTGACCAAAGCTTTATGCTTTACATTTGAGAGATCTCTAGGGAGAGTTTGAGAGAAACATCTCTAGGGTAGTTTGATTACACCATTGTTAGAGAAGTTGAGTTAACCACCACATTGGTGTATTTGATTCTTGTAACCATTATTTTTATAGTGAATTTTGATCTGGACTAGGTCCCGTGGTTTTTACTTCTTCATTGAAGAAGATTTTCCACGTTAAAACTGGTTGTGTTCTTCTTCTCTCTCTCCTGTTTGTTTTGATTTTTTCGCTGCGATGCCGACCTGGTGATATTCAGGCCAAGATACTGCCGACATCCGAGCTCCGGATCTGGTTGATTGACTTCCGCACAAAAGGTTTCCTTGCCGAGTTTGAGAGAATCGAGTTCCCAACAGTGGTATCAGAGCCCGAGTTCGACGGGTTCTGAGGGAGATGAGATGGAGACCAGTGGCATAACCCATGATGGAGATATGTTCAAGCTGACCGCAGACAATTTCACCTACTGGAAATCAATGATGGAAGATCATCTCTACTGCAAAGATTTGCATGAGCCCATTATCCTTGATGAGAGACCGGCAGGCAAAACCGATAAGGAATGGGAGATTCTGAGTCGTGAGGCGGTAGCTACGATCAGAAAATATTTTGACAAGAGCCTCTTTGAGCACGTGTCTGAGTTTACGAACGCGTATGAGTTGTGGACGAAGTTAAAGTCCTTGATTCAGAAGAAGACTCCCAGGAACAAAGCACACTTAGTTCGCCGACTTGTGAAGCTAGAATACAAGGACGACATGAGCATGATAGAACACCTCAACACCTACAAAGGTATTGTGAATCAGCTGTCAAAAACTGATATGAAAATTGATGCAGAATTGCAGGCATTGCTGCTATTTAGCTCGATGCAGAAAGCTGAGATACTCTAGTGGTGACTTTGAATAATTTGACTCCAGATGGAAAGTTGCAGACGGATGTCGTGACATACAGCCTCCTGGGCGAAGAATCCAAGAGAAAAGAACGAGGTAGTTCGAGCACGTCTGAGGCCAACGTTGCTGAGAACAAAGGGAAATCCGACTCCCGGGGTAGAAGCAAGAGCCGGGGTCGAGATCGTGATAGAAGAAGAAAGTCCAGAGGTCGGTCAAAGCCGAAATATGAATTGAAGTGCTTTTAATGTGGAAAGACAGGTCATAAGAAGCCGGACTGCTGGACCCTGCAGAATGATGAGAAGAACGGCTCTGTAAAACCGGATCAGATTATTCCCAAGAAGAGGGAAGACAAGAGCACCACTGCGGTGGCTGTCACTCCTAATGCCGAGATATTCCTCCTTGGTGAAGATAATTATTTGAATGTTGCGTATGATGATTGCATCTGGATTGTTGACTCTGGTGCCTCCTTCCACGTTACTCCACACAAAGGTTTTTTCTCCTCTTACCGAGGTGGTGATTTTGGAGTCGTGAAGATGGGAAATCAGGTGACCAGCAAAATTGTTGGCGTCGGCAATGTAACTCTGACCACGGATGTCGGATGCCGACTTGTGTTGAAAGATGTAAGGTATGTTCCTGACATGCGATTGAATCTAATCTCGGTAGGCAAACTTGATGATGCCAGGTTAGTGAGCTACTTCGGTAGTGTTAGATGGAAGCTGGCCAAGGGAAACTTGGTCATGGCCCGAGGAAAGAAAGAAGGCTCCTTGTACGTGATGCAAGGAAAGATCAATGGCGGAGAAGTCAATTCTGTCCGAGATGAGCCGAGCTTGGAGCTATGGCACAAGCGCCTCGGCCACATGAGCGTGAAAGGGCTCCAGATCCTACACAAGAAAGGATTACTGATCGGGTCGAAAGGCCAAGCGTTGGAGAGTTACACGCATTGCCTAGCTGGAAAGCAGCACCGGGTTTCTTTTGTGAAACCGGATCAGCCCAGAAGACGCGGGTATATTCTTGACCTTGTCCATACTGATGTTTGCTCCATGTCGGAGAGATCGCTTGGAGGAGCTCAGTATTTTGTTTCATTTATTGATGACCATTCCCGCAAAGTATGGGTTTATTTGTTGAAAACTAAAAACCAGGTACTTCAATCCTTTAAAGAATTCCATGCTATGGTTGAAAGGGTGACTGACAAGAAATTGAAGGTGGTCCGATCTGACAATGGTGGTGAGTATTGCGGCCCTTTTGATGCTTATTGCAGAGCGGTCGGGATCCGGCTTGAGAAGACGCCCCCCAAGACTCCACAGTTGAATGGACTGCTGTGAAGGAGCCGGGTTGATGTTGAAGCCGACGCATTGAAGTCGGAGGGGGAGATTTGTTGGGCCCTCCTTCAATGCTAAGCCCATTTGAGGGGCTTTCCTAAAATACTCATAACCCTAATTTCCACCTCCTATAAATACTCATTAGTAGGGGTGGAGACTAGGTCAGAAGAGAGGATTTTGTTTGAGAGAAAATTTGAGAGAAAATTGTTTGATTGTTTGAGCAAAGCTTTATGCTTTGCATTTGAGAGATCTCTAGGGAGAGTTTGAGAGAAACATCTCTAGGGTAGTTTGATTATCACCATTGTTGGAGAGGTTGAGTTAACCACCACATTGGTGTATTTGACTCTTGTAACCATTATTTTAACCATTGGAGAAGGTTTTCCATGTTAAAATTGGTTGTGTTCTTCTTATTTCTCTCCTGTTTGTTTTGATTTTTTCGCTGCACTACCGACCTGGTGATATTCAGGCCAAGATACTGCCGAGATCCGAGCTCCGGATCTGGTTGATTGACTTCCGCACAAAAGGCTTCCTAGCCGAGTTTGAGGGAATCGAGTTCCCAACAATAGTTACAACCTTTTTTTTTACAACATCTTACAATCATATCTTAACACCGTTAATTTCCGTCAATCAACGCTTATCATTTATTGTGAATTAATAATTAATAAATGAGTTTAATTTGCGAAAATCATAACCGTTGATTGGCGGAAATCAACGGTATTAAGATATTGTTGTAAGAGGTTATAAAAAAAAGTTGTAAGTATAACATTCCCTATATATATATATATATATGATTCTTTGACACCTGTGTTAAATTTGAAATTTGACACCTCATCAGAAAGCCGTTAGATCAATGGTGTCACATGCTTCAAAATCAGAATCGTTAATCTTTTTTGATCCAGTGGCTCTCAGATGAGGTGTCAAATTTTAAATTTGTTACCGGTGTCAAAGGATCCTACCTCATATATATATATATATATATATATATATATATATATATATATATATAAGGAAATCCCATAACAAAAAAAGGCAGTCCATGGGGCATTTACAATATTATCTTACTGCATTATCTTAATCTAGTCTTTTAGTTTTTTTTTTTTTTTTGGTAATCCTAGTCTTTTAGTTTTAATTATGGTTATAGACACAATTGAAGTTGCGTTGTAATTACTAAAATTATGAATAATTATAAGAAAATACGCATATTTAGTACAGTTACGGCGATCGCTTTATTACATTTGTAAAGACTTTCCAAAACTATAATATTGTGACTGCAATTGCATGCCACAATTTGAAAATCCTATTTGACCTTGTTTATAGCCGCAAATGCGTGGCGTGCATGTAAAAGTGGTTTTTAAGATGCATTGTGGCAAAGTTATACTATTTTAAAGAGGCGTTTCCACTCAAAATTTTAAATTTGTATGCGCAAGAATCCTTTAGCTTAAAGTATGGATATTGCATGCACACATTTTTTTATTATATTTTATGCTCGCTTAATTCCACTAAAAAGTAAAAGTGGTCAGAATCGAACTTGTAATTCCGTGATCACCAACCATGTGAAACAACCATTTCAATAAAAGTTTAAATTTTCAAGTGAAGGCTTAGGCTGATCAATGTTTTTACATTATATCTTCTAACAACAGTATATAATTTGAGCTGAATCTATATAACACTATTTAAACACATGTGATTAGAATAATGTAATTTGTTCTTCACCCGAACATGCTTGCAGCTGATTGCTGTTACGCAGCATAATAATTATCAGCTCCATATTAGGTTTCTAACTTTAAGGTGATTGTATCGTTTTTTTTTTTTTTTTTTTTTTTTGGAAATAAGGTGATTGTATCGTTAGCTATGAGACAACCACAAATATTATTAATTGGTTCTTTCCTTCGAAATGAAAGTGCACCTTTGTTACATGTGAATGAGAACAAAATGTACCAAGAATCGTGTTTTGGCCGTGAAAAAGAGTGAATATCCAAGGATAAAGGATTGACATGAGTCATGACTACGCGTCACTTAGAATCTAGCTAGTTAATTATATTGCGGTACATATCACAAACACAACTGGAAGTTCGAGACACACAACCATTTGAAGCAGTGGTGGAGCCATAGGGGCCACTTCACTTTTCAATATCAATTATTATATTACTCATATAATGTTTGAGCAGTTATCCTTGACACCACACCCATCGTGTTGTCACAAGAGTTATTTGTTATATTTTTCTCTAATTTATTAAAAGGTAATGTTATTTGAATTAGTTTAAGAGGTATAAAAATATAAAATATATTGTTAAGATATAGAAAAAGTAAATTTGTAGAAATTGGATTTTAATATAATAAAGTTAGTTTTATTTTCTCGTGAAAGTAGATTCCCAGATTCTATGACAATCATCTTGAATTGATTTCAACTTTAGGTAAATCACCGGCACTATATATAGTTGCGTTCCTAACAACATGCCCTGTTAATCAGTAAATTCTTGAGAATCCCTTTACCTTCAGTATATGCTTTGTTAATCAGAAATGGGGCGGAAAAGTTAAACTTCATCTGTTTATATAACAATTTTATGTGTTACATAATTTATAGTGATAACATTATATAAGAGGGGATATTAAATGTCTCATATTAACTATACATTGTAGGAACACTCTATAACTTGCCACAAGAGATTCACAATTTGGGGGAAAGGGGGTAATTAAATCTAAATATTTAATGGGATATTCAATTCTGTTTTTGTGTGATAGTGGTTTTGGCTTTGGCGCGGCTAACCATATGTTTAACTAGAGGAAGGTTGATTACTCAAAGAGTCTTCCAATGGGGGAGGGAGGGGATATTAATGCGAGAGATTCACAATTTTGATATTCAAGTGTAATAGACTAAATAAATATTATATAAATAGAAAAATATATAAATTTAATGTCTTAATATTTTGAGTTAAGAAGTGGTGTTGAACTCATTCTAATTAGACTTATTTAACTCTTTGGAGATAATACTTACAAATTCAGTTAATATATACGTGTGAAAAATTGTGTATACTAATACAAACCGTTTACAGTTGAAATAGTACTATGTAATCCAAAAAATAAAATAAAATAGTACTATAATTCGTTTACAAATAGTTAATTGCAATGAAATTCATAGGCTTACTTTGCGAAATTAGTTAATGTTAACATGCATGACTTAAATATGAGATTTCTTGACAAATTCTATTAAAATGTTGCTCAAGAAAATAAAAAATATAAAAGTTATTCAGTAAAAATTGAAATAACAAAAATATTTAATATTCATTTTTTAAGTAATTAAAAAAATTTAATAAAAATTTAATTTTTTAAACTAATCTGTTTTAGGATAAAATTCAAATACCTTCCTTGTATTTTACTCTGAAATCACATACTTCCTAATATATATTTTTATCAATTAGTTTTTTCATTCAAGTCAATTTAAACACTGTTAAAAAAATATATAAATTGTTTATTTTGTCCCTGTGAAACAATAAATAAAACCTGAACAACTTGCGGTCCAAGATAAAAATCTTGAGATTAGAAAAACAAAGATAGAAAAAGTTGAAGAGCAAGAAATGAGATAGTAAATTTGGGTTAAGAAATTTGATTTTTATAATAATCATAAAATTTCATAATGAATTTTCACTTATGAACAATCATTAAAAATTATATAAATAAGAATAAGTATCTTCAGTATAACTTATTTACAAAACAAAAAGTTATTTGTTCAAGATAAGGTTTACTTGTCAAGCAAAACTTTTAAAACATTGAAATCTCAAGTGAGAATTGAGAAGGTAGCATCGTGGCAAATCGCGCCTAAACAACTTCCATGCATGCTGTGCTTTTGAGAATTGAGAAGATCTTGTGATCTTATTGTGCTTGAAGAAAATTTGGAACCATAAGAAGAATCCAACCAGGCCTGGAAAAAAAAAAAAAGTCTTTGAAAGTTTCCAGTTGTGTTGTAAATGAAATGGACACAAATATATGCTAGAAATGAAAATTATAATTCAGAAGCCTAGAGAGAGAGAAAAAAAATCCTACGGAACCTTGTCTATCATCTTCCTCTTAAGGTTAAGTGATTTTAAAATAAATTACATGAAAGATATTTTTTCAGTAAACTTTTTTAATAAATGTGTAAAATATTTCTTATTCTTATGTTAATTTTTCATCTATATTCCTCTCCATCTTGGTAGGTTTTCACAAATTTTAATTGAAAACCTATTCAATATCTATAAAATACAAAGATATAAACTCAAAATTTGTATGATTATATCAAGAAATTAATCACATGAGAGAATGCATTATTATTTCTTTTAATAATTAAAAAAATAAAGGAATGCCAGAAAATTATAGGTTGAATATTTCATATGATTAGATAAAATTATTTTCCACTAGATATAGTTAAGTATAGCAACATAGACTGAGCAGTGAAAAGAGAAGTTGGATTCGATCCCCATCAAATATATCTTTTGAAAAGGGAAATAAGTCCCAACTTGAGACGGCTCAAAGAGGTGAAGTTTGTGGGGATACTCGGAGTTGACTCTCCTAGAAAAAAATAATTAGAATCGATATATCAAAAAAAAAATCTTCTAAACATATAAAAACATGTGAGAGGATGAGTCTATATATTTTTATGTGTGTATAGATTATGAGTAAAGTGTGTATCATTTTAAAGGAGGTAAGGTTGTGTCATTTTAAGAGAGAGAAAGAGATAGATAAAGGAGGAGAGAGAGTTGACAAAAAAATAAAGGTGTGAGTCCCACCTCTTCGTGAGAGTGAAATGATATAAGTTATGTCATTTTAAAGGATAAACACTTTTCCCATATATTATAATCTTATTTTTTATAGTATGAAAAAATTAATTAACGGAGATGGAGAAATAGATCTAGAATGCTAGTGCTAACTTCCCTGCAGCTAAAAAAAAAACACACTTACCCTATCGAGTGGGGAAATATTTTTTATATTCAAGGATCACCCAATAATCCGGTACTCCCTCTCACAATATCAATTTTTTCGTTCTCGTTTTATCCCTACTATTTTTTTTATGTTTAACTTTTACCTTTCCATTTATACTAAGGACCACCAAAAGAACGGTGGTCCCGGATCATAATAAATAATCTCATAGAATGGAGGTTATTGGAGACGAGTGAAGGAAATTACGAGGGGGAGACCTAAGGAGCGAGGTTTGTTGTAGTGGGCCCGGTACATGTGAGCCCGTTCCAAAAATTGTAAAGTATAAGGAGTGTGAGAGAATTTTTAAAGAAGTGAGGGATTGAAAGGAAATTTTATTTTTCTTCCAAAAAAAGAAAAAAGACCACACAAAAAAAAATTGATCCAGGATCACTTTAAAAAATCCCCTAAGGAGCATAGTAATTTAGTAAATGAACAAAACAAAGAGTAAAGGGAGAATGATTGAATGAGATGGGATCCACAGTTCACATTATCTTTTCTTTGTTGCTCGCTCGCTCGGTCCTTCAGTTTTTTTGACTTGGGAGTTTGGGTCCCACTCCGGGCCCTACAGTCTTTATGGCTTTAATGAGTTGTATTATCAACAACACCGCACGTGGAGTCTGAATCAAGCTACTCTCCAACAATCGAATTACACCCTGTAAATGTAATACCATCTTTTTCTTTTTCTATTTCTATTTCATTTCCTTTTCTTTCCCTTCTTATAATTTTCAAAGCAATCCTCACAGAATTTCGGATATTCTCCTTCTCCCCCATATCAATCTTGTTTGTTGTCTCATTTTGTGTCTTTCAACTTTGTTTTTGTTCATAAATTTTTATTATTTTCTTATAAACAAACTGTGTCTAGAAATTTTTTAAGGGTTTTATTAGTCTTATTTAATATAAGATAATTATCTTATGTTATATAGAGAAAATAGGTAGGTCCCACCATTATAAGAAGAAGAAAAAAGATGAGATACGAAAATCAAAGTGAGAGAAAATGATAGATGATATCTTATGTAAAAGGAGATTAATATTTCCCATTTTTTAAACATTTCATTCCATATAATTTATGGGAAAAGTGTGTATGATTTTTAAACTCAAGAAATATTTGAGAAAGTAAAAACAAAATTCCTTAATTTAAAATCTTCTGAGGCTTATATATTTTAATATTGAATTTTATTAATCTACTTCCACATAGATAACTTATGTGGTAGAGATAAAATGAGTGGATCCCACTATTACATGAAAAAAGAAAAAGAAGAAAAAGGTGGGATGCGAAAATCAAAGTGAGAGAAAATGAGAGTAATATTTCCCTTTTAACATTATTCAAAGTAACAAAACTGTCATAATAAATTTAGTGAAAGAAACCACTCAATATCAAGAAAAAAGAAAAAAGGTCAACATTTTTAAAATTTACAGTGCCCTTATTATTCCCACTCATTATTTTTGTTGCTTAAAGCTTGCCCTCTATCATTTTCTCTCTCTCTCTCTCTATCTTTTTCTCTCCAAAGAGAGAACAACTCAGCTGACAGCTCCTATCAGAATCCACAAAACACATACACAGAGAAAGAAAGACAGACCCACAAGCTAGCCCACTATGCGATAACATTTAGAGAGAGAAAACAAAAGAAAAAGATGTTCTAGAATTATGAGCATATAGCTGCTATGCTACAATAAGAGAGAGAAAACAAAAAAGTTCTTTTATTTTTTATACAATAAACCCCACCCAAATTCTTATTTTTATTTTTTTTAAAAAATCTTTATAGAAAGAGAGAGAGAGAGATTAGTATATGATATTCGATCATGGAAGCTGATCATCAAAATGGGATCCGCAGACCCAATTTCCCATTGCAACTGTTAGAGAAAAAAGAAGAACAACAAGAACAACCACAACCACCCTCAACCGCCGCCTCCTCCGCCGTCATCGTACACGGCGGTGCATGCGACGGCGTTTCCAAGAAGCCACCGCCGAAGCGGGCCTCGACGAAGGACAGGCACACCAAGGTGGACGGCCGCGGCCGCCGGATCCGCATGCCGGCGGCATGCGCCGCCAGAGTGTTCCAGCTGACGAGGGAGCTCGGCCACAAGTCCGACGGCGAAACCATTGAATGGTTGCTCCAGCAGGCGGAGCCAGCCGTGATTGCCGCCACCGGAACCGGCACCATTCCCGCCAACTTCTCTTCCCTTAACATCTCGCTCCGCAGCTCTGGCTCCACCTTATCATCACCCTCCCACTACTTCAGAAACAACAACAACAACTACTTCAACCCCATAACAACAACGACAACAACAACAACAAACTTCTCCGCCACGCGGAACCGAAGCGAGTGGGAGAGAAACATGGTCGTAATGGAAGATTCTAGAAGGGCCTTGTTCCCTGACAATTCTTCTATATCTTCTTTTCTGAATTTCAACTCTGCTGCTAATAATAACTTAAATGCTACTCTGCATGCAAAGCAAGAGCTCCGGGAAGAACCCGGCAACGGTTTGGGAAGAAAGAGAAGACAAGAACAAGAAATGTCACTGAGTCAGATAGGAAGCTATTTATCACAGTCAAGCACAGGCTCGATTCCGGCGAGTCATGCTTCAATTCCGGCAAATTTTTGGATGATGAGCGGTGGCGGCGGCGGCGGCGGCGGCGGTATCATTGGTGGTGATCCCATTTGGGCAATTCCCTCTATTGGGAATAGTAATATGTATAAAGGGTCTGGTGGTAGTAGTGGTGGCATTCATTTTATGAATTTTGCTTCTCCAATGTCTCTATTGCCTAATCAACATCTAGGTTCTGGCATGGTTGGTGGTGGTGTTGGTGCAATGGTAACTGAGAGCAACTTAGGTATGCTTGCAACCCTTAATGCCTATAGGCCTTATTTGGCCGGCAGTGGTGGTGGCGGTGTTCCGGAATCTTCGATGAATGCCGGACAACATCAGCATCATGGAGGAGATGAGGGACATGAAACAACGTAGTACTCAACATCAATTCATGAGGGTCAAATGATAACAAGATGCTAGTTTCTTATTAATTTCCTTCTACTGCTACTACTACTACTACTTTTATCAGTACTTTTGGTTGCAACACATGCAGGCACAAGTTTGATTGATTTGATATTGAGTTCAATATTCAATTTTGGTGTGATTTTGCTGAGGATCCATCTTAGGGTTTGAGAAGAAACATACGTATATTTTAACAAGGGTATTCGACAATAATTGCTATGCTATTTATAAAGGTACTTATTTATTTAGTTTCTTATTAAATTTAGATCGTGGCTTTATGATCTGGGATTTGTTGCTTGGCACTGCATTATCACCTGTCATTTGGTTTTAGTACATATGCAAGCTTTAACGTTTCTTATGAATGAATGAATGAATTAATTATATACCTAAAAGAGACATGGAACATTGGCTCATTAAATAATTAGCTTCATTTTTTGGGGGGTGGTTAATTAATTAGCTTCATTTAGAGGAAAGCTGGTTAGGATTATTAAACTCAATAATATATATAACTATCTATTAATATTGCCGCAAAATATTATTAAGATAAGAATGTGGTATTTTACACTTCAATGGGTTGAAAAGATGTTGGCCTTATGATCTGGTGAGTACTGCAGCACTGTCACATGCATGATGCATCGTATTGCTGCAGTTGTGAGTTATGTATGCGTGTACCACATTCCCATAGCTAGGGACCAATGTAATATTGGTGCCAATTTGTACGAAAAAGCCCACCCTCGTAACCTGATCAGGACCTTTGAGTTAGTTCCTAAACTCAGGTGGTGATATTAATTGGTGACTTCCATTGCCTAAAATCGATAGTGTCACTAGCATAAACAAGAGCTTTATTCTTTCTCCTTCTCATACGAGATGGAAACTAGCTTGGAATCATAGCTAGCTATAGTTTCTTTGTACGGTGGTAAGATTAGTGGTAATGATCTTCTAGGCTATGAGCTCATCATTCATCACCCTTGTGTACCCTCCTCTCCCTCCATTATTTTGAACTGTTGTTTTCACAAATAGCTGAAATAAGCTATAGCTACTGCAAAATTAGGTTTTCTTGAGATGGCAAAGTGAATGGCTTGTGTGCGTGACTTTCACTTTCAGCCCCACTAGCTTAATCAGCCCTCCTAGCTTAATTTATTATTGCTTATATATATATATATATATATATATATATATATATATATATATATATATATAGGGTTTTATATATATATTGTGTAATGTTATAGAGATTCGTTTTGCGTGCCATTTTACGGGCCCCACAAAATGTTGTGAGTGTAGGAAAGTTTTTCTGGTCATGTTAAATGATAGATGATAAACCCATATATATATATATATATATATATATATATATATATGTATATAGGGTCAGGATCACTTTACACCAGTATACGTTACACTCTCAGTCTTATTCGTTGATCCCACTTATATCTAAAGACTCAAACTTTTTAGTAATGTGAGTCATTGGGTACAAGTGGATCTGGATTGAGGGTAAGACTTTTAACTCTTACACCGGTATAAGAATATCATAACCCTCCACACACACACACATATGGGGGGAGAGATCATTTGACTCTAGAGTAAGATTTATACCGTTGATTTCCGTGAAGTTATATTAATTAATTAATTATTAATTACACTATAAATGACAACCGTTGATTTCCGTCCATCAACGGCTGAGATGGGGAGTAAGACTTAAAAGTCTTACTCTGGAGTCAAAAGAAGAAAGTTTACCGTAGCTTAGTTGGCACATAGGAGCTGAGTAGGTGGGGTGATCAAAGTATGTGTTTGATCTTTTCCAATATCACTCGGAGAGATTTAAAATCTTAATTCTGGACCTACCCCAATTCGGACTAATCGTGAAACGATAAACCCATTGGAATATTTCAAAAAAGAAAGAAAGCAAGCTTCTAGTTTGTTTTCCTTTTGGCTTGTTATCATATTCATTTGCATGCTTCAATAATCTTTACACAGGATGCTCTAGTTTGCTTTATATATGAATTAAGAGCATAACAATTTAATTTTTTTAATGACAAGTGTTGCATTCAAAAACATTTTATTTTTAGTATATATCTGCATATGAAAATGGATTGGGATACCTGTCCTAATTAAATTAATTAATTTATACATCGACCGTGAGTAGTTGTGTTAGAAGATGCTCAATGACTTAAAAGAGAACAAATATAATTCTTAACCTGACCAAACCCTACTTTTTGGAGTGAAAGCGTTTAACTAGTTGTCTTTTCTATTGTTCACTCATATTTGGAGGTTGACTCAGCATATATATGAATATTTCTTCATTTTTATCCTACGTGTATAAGATTATCATAAATAAACTTTCTTTTTATTAATTAGATAGAAAACCTTTTAGACTTGGGATAAAGAAAGGAAAAAGGAAAAAATGAAACAGGACAGATCACAGATTAATATTAAATATCTTGTGATGATGAAGATTATGATCAAGGTTATGTGAACCACCTCATATCTAAGACGCGAATAATTTTAATGACAATGTCTATTTTATAGTTAAATACCCAATAATCAAATTAATAAATGTTTTTTCTCTATTAATTAATTAAGATACATCATAGCCATAAAGACTGTACCTAATTATATAAATCATACCAAGGTCAACTCTCTCTCCTACTTTATCTATCTCTTTCTCTCTCTTAAAATGACACAACTTTACATCCTTTAAAATTATACACATTTTTCCCTTATATAAATCATACAAAGGAAATAAAATATTTAAATTTTACAGGTATTACATGGCGGTTATGTGAGCTTTTAATTTTGGTGCAGAAATGTTGGGAAAATGAACTAACTAGACTCTGCCAAAAGAACGTTAATTTATGTAGAGTTTGAATTTACCAAATGATGATAGTTCAGTTGGCCTCAGAGAATTGAGTAGGTAGGTGGGGTTAGAGTATATGTTCGATTCTTCCTAGTATCATCTTTTGGAGGGATTTAAAACCTTAATCTTAGAACTCGCCCAAAATCGGATTAGTCGCAAAGCGATGAATCGATCGGAGTATATCCAAAAACCTTCTAAAGAAATGGTAAGAACTAAATGGAATGATATATAAATATGGGGACTCTTAGTAACAAGTCTGTTTAGTTATTCCCAAAAGAGTGTATCTTTAGTTGAAAGAAAAGATACTATAACGGATAGTTGTACGCTGCATTCGGGAAGGATGAATCGCTCCCGAAAATGAATCTATTGATTCTCTCTCAATTGGTTGGACTCTAGGTGCGATGATTTACTTCACGGGTAAGGTCTCTGAAGAGCTTCAAGCCCAATGAGCTATCAGTGCCGGGACATGTTAGAAAAATATAAAATTATCAATGTAGCATCACTCAATAAAGTTATTAGGTGAAATGGTTGCTTAATATGGTCGATGACTATGAAGTCACGAGTTCGATCCTCACCACTTGTATGGGATGTATCAGTGAAATATCATATGAAAACAACCATTGATTGAGTTATCTCATGCACATATAAAAAATGGGTGGAACTTTTCTTTTTATGTGTACATGAGATAATTTTATCTCGAGAAATATATTTCCTTGTATTGATAAAACTACCTATTAAATGTGTGGAACCCATCAAGTTTCCTTATAATTGGCAAATTTCTTTAAGAGATGATAGCTCAAATAATTAATTTAAATCAATATGTAAGGGAATTAATAGCTTTTTGCATTTATATGGCATTTTAAGCTCTAGGTCAAATCAGCTTTCATTTTTGTACTATATTGTTAAGCTGAAGCTTCGTTCAATATGGAACTGCATACATCTGATCTCATATATTGGACTAAGGACTGCTGTTTTTCTTTATTCTGCAACAGATACCTATCCTGTTATGACAATGTTGTTACTGCGTGAAATTGAAGACAAACTTGAATAAAAACAGAAACTCATTAAGGATCACCCGAAAGAATTAATGGTTAGATTAATTAGAAGGTGGGGTAACAGAATTTCAACACCCCACATTACTCAACCACTCATATTTCCGCTTCTATGTTAACATAATTAGCACTTTTTCCCCTGCTTTACTGATACATATATTGCCCAAAAGAAGAAGAGGCCATGTACATAATTAATTAATCATGCATATCTTCGCTATCTATTTATAGCAATTGAACATTTTGGAAGGTGCTGCACGAAGCACCGATGATGATACGGGGTTAATAAAGCAACTAAATGTTTACTGTCATTGCTGGAGCGGTTGAAGATAATAAATAGGATTTAAAACTCAATAATAAAGTCGGGTTGTTAGTATTTGGTATTAAATATTTGTGTAGGGAGTAATGTTTCTCATGTTGTATGAGATAATTTTAACTTCCACACCTATAAAAGTGTGTGTGGATTTTTTCATATTTATTAAAAAAAGAAAAAAAAAGAAAAGCTTCACACACTTTTATATGTCTATAGGAAATAAATAAAATTATTTTCTATAATATGAAAAATATTAATCTCATTTAAGGTATAGGTAAATTTTTTGCTCAGTTAGGGTTGTGAGTTGTGATGAAGCTGATCTAGCTACTTTCAAGTATGAATAAAACAATCAGAAGATGTATATCTTTTCTCAAGGATCGGAGGTGGTTCGTCTTGAAATTTTTATGTTAACAGCGTGTTTGATATATATATATATATATATATATATATATATATATATATATATATATATATAGGAAATAAATAAATTTATTTTTTATTATATGAAAAATATCGATAACCGAATAAACCGAAAATCAAAAAACTAAAAATTGAAAAAAAACCATAAATTTTAATTGGATTGGATCGATTTTCGGATTGCTTGATGAAAATCGATCCAATATGTTAATTTTCACCTACCTACTTGGGCATTTTCTTAATCATAGCCAAAAAAAAACTCTAAATCCAAGACTCGTTAACCCATAAATGAAACCAAAGAAAAAATCTAGCCACATCTTATCACCAAAATTTCATCTGTATAGAGCTTCATATCTCATTGCACAAAAAAAAACTATATTATCTTTTATAGATGCTTTTGTATTTCAAAAAAAAAAACTTTACGAAGCTAATATATATAAAAGATATGTTATTTGCACAATAATTATGAAATAAATTTTAGACTTTTCAAAAAATCGAAAACTGATTCAATCCAAACCGAAAAAAATTGGATTCGATCGGATCGGATTTGAAAAAAAATTCAAACTGAATGAGTGATTACATGATCAAACTGAAATTGATTATGATCAAAAAAGAGATTGGATCAGATAATTTTTATACAAAATCGATTTCTTCAGTTTGAATACCCCTAATAAAAGTTTAAAAAACAAAGCTAAAAGCTATTTGATAATTATATAAAATTATTTTGATGGTTTTGAAAGAAGGAAGACGAAATAATTTGTTACTAAGATAAATGATAAAATTTATAAATACAAGTTTAGAAAAAAGATAAAATTCAAAAATAAATATGAGAACTCTAAAAAAAATCTGTCTTACATCTTAAAAAATTTTTCCTACTATGAGTTTTTATCTTTTATTTCTGCACGTTTGATTAAGCTTTTAATTTTAAAAGAAAAAAAAAAGAGCTAAAAATAAAACATATCAAATGGGCACTAAAGAAGCAAGCAGCACTTGGTAGCTTTAGAAAGGGAAAATATTCTCACATATATAAATAAGATTTAATGTTTCTTCTTTTTTGTGCGGAATTTTTTTTTTCTTCTACACTTATATAAATGTAAGTGAGTCCTATTAATATTTTTTTCTTTTTCTCTTTACAATAGGATTCACTCACTTTTATGTAAGTGTGGCAGAAATTATTTTTATATTGCAAAATCATAAATATTTTTTCAATTTAAATATAGAAAAAATGTGTGTCATTTTAAATAACACATCTTACATCCTTTCACTCTCACAAAGAAGTGAGACCCACATCTTTAAAACTTTTTCCCTCCATTCTCTCTCTCATGATTTATCTCTTTCCTTCACTTAAAATGATACAATTTTATATCCTTTAACAAGATACACATTTTTCCCTTAAATATAATTCAACTTGGAAATAAGAATAAGTTCAAATTTTCCGAGGTCACTTTGTCCCAAAAACATAATAATATAGTCATGACAGTAATAAGTCAAGTTTTGAATATGGAAAAAGTGTGTCATTTTAAGAGAAAGAAAGAGATAGATAAAAGAGGTTATGGGTCTCACCTCTTTTGTAAGAGTAAAATGATGCAATTGTATCATTTAAAATGATAAATATTTTTCTCTTTAAATATCTGTTGTCATATTTTAGTTTTGAGTCTGATGCGTGCAGCAAGTCTGCAATCCAAAAATATACCATGTATATGTAGTTTACAAATTTTTTGAATTTTTTTTTACAAATTACATATTTTTTGTCATATTATAGTTTTGCAAAAATTTGTATTCTTCCTAGAAAATATAGTGTAGTTTGTAACAAAAAAATTTGTAAATATAATCTGCCGCATGAATAAAATTGAACACTTCCAGATTTCTGAAAGAAAAATCTTGACATGTTTAAATAGCGTAACTCATAAACAATGTCCTGTAACTAAACCCAGGTCCAAGACCAAATGAAATGATTACTTAAAAGTATAAACTTTACCAACATCTATGTGACCCAAGAGCAAAACCCAACATTCGAATTATGTAAGCCCAAGAGTTGTGAATATTTCTATCCCAAGTCCCAACATATAAGCAACAACGTTTTACTATATGCAAAAAAACATTTCAATTAATGGACAATATACAGGTCGATTAATTATGTGTTGAGAAGTTTTAAAATTAAATATTTATTAGAAAAATTGAGGTTGTAAAAATCAAACTTTGAATCACTTAATTACATATACTCTAATATTATATTAAAAATCAGTTCTGCCAAAAGTTTAAGTGTTAAGTGAAAATTGATTAACACTTTATTATTATTATTATTAGTAATAATAATAGTAATAGTGGTAGGTAAAAGATAATTTTAATGTGTTCAAATTGTGAGTAAACAGAGAAATTGGGGTGAGGACCACTTTATCCAAGACTGAGGTCATTTATTATGGGTTATGCTCCTTGTCCAAAGTAGGAAAAAAAAAGAGATTGGGAGGGGATTTAGAAAGAAGAAAGGGTATATAAATAAAAAGAATTTTTTTTATAAAGGACCACCAAATTTTAATGTGCTCCAAGACTTGTGAAGGGCATGAGCAAATTTTTGGTATCACCGTCGTACCTATCATTTTTTATAAAATTTGCCCCTTCTATTTATTTAGGTTTTTTTTCTTTTTTTATCCCACTTTCATCTTCTCTCTTCTTTTGTGATTGGTTTTCCCCACTAAATAAATGATACCACGGTGGTACCTTAAAAATTTCAGGAGAGGACATATTTTTCTCTCCTTATGTTTTTTTGCAAAATTTATGAATATTACAAATTATATTCAACTTTTTTATCTAATCACCATTGAATAAAGAGAGAGAATGTTAAAAAAAATTTGAAAAAGAAAAAATATTATCCAAGTGTGATTAGATAGGTAGTGAGTTAGAAATCTAGAAAATTTTTTAGAATTAATGTCCTCATGTTTTATAAGTTACAAGTGATAAATAAATTTACTTTTATTTCATCATCAGACATCACCATTTATTACCTTTGTTGACCGTGTATGTACTGTACCACTTATTTTTATGTTATTTATGTAATTTGCAACTTTTTGTATTTATTTATTTATTTATTTATTTATTTGGTAAAGTTAATTCGGTGCCTCTTTTCTCGTGCACATAGATTCTCCGAAAAACCAGTTCATTCCAAAGAACACTTTTCCTATTTGCCAACTTTCCCGCATTATCTTTCTTACTTTTTTAGGATCACTCTTTTCAAAGCCTCTCTCTTTCTCTCTGTTCTTCCTTTGTCTCTTCTTTGGTGAACTTCTTCCTCAGTTCTAGACACAAGTTGTAGAAAGCAGAACTTCCACCGCAAGACATGGGTAGTTCTGACAACAACTTTCTCCAAGTTGTCTTCAAGAACTTCGATGTTCTTGCTCTGTAAGTCTCTTTTCCTTCAAATATCAAGTCTTCGATGCCATTACATGACAATAATTCTAAACAAAATTTTGTTACTTTTTGCTCATATCACTGAAACTATTTTGATCTGAGCGTTACATTCTTTGTTTGGCTTTTTTCTCCAGGCCATTGGTAACCCTTGTTTACCCTTTGTAAGTAGGCTTCTTCTTCTTCTTCTTTTTGTTGTGTCTTCTGTTTTTTCGTATATTCAAGCAATGTATGTCTGAATGATCTATTTGTCTGCGCACCCTTTTGTCTTTGTGGTAGATATGCTTCAATTAAGGCCATAGAGACCAGGTCTATTACTGATGATCAACAATGGCTCACGTATTGGGTTCTTTATTCTATGATCACACTCTTCGAGCTCACATTTGCCAAAGTTCTTGAACTGTAAGGTTCCTTGTTATCATGTTATTATGCCTATAATATAAATTATTCAACTGTTGAATGTGTTTTCTGGTATTAGTAGAGGTACAATGAGCCTACACTGCCCAACCACCTACTTTATAGTTGCTTCACATTTTAACTAACACACCCTTGCCGGTCAAATTCATATGACATAAAGGATGATGATAAAGTGATGCATAGTTGTCAAACTTGATGCCTTAGTCTTTAATTTCCCTTCTTCTTGTTTTGTTGTTGTTTGATTATATGAGGGTCTTGAATGTTTCTTGTAACTGGAAGGTCATGTGTGGGTTCTCTTGAAATATATAAAACCAATAATGTAACCTCACCCAATAGCTTAAATTTTTGGGTTGAATTGGTTCTTTACATGGTATCAGAGACTCGTGTCCCGGGTTCGATCCTCGCCGCCTCCCACTTTCTTTCAAGTGAAATTTCTTTGTTGGCACAAGTAGGTGGGCCTGTGCATTGTCCACCCTTCAAGCCTAGTGGGCTCTCGTGTGAGGGGGCGTGTTGAAATATATAAAACCATTAATGTAACCTCACCCAATAGCTTAAGTTTTTGGGTTGAATTGGTTCTTTACAGGTTCGAGTCTAAAAAATGTCTTTTTATAAAAGATGTAAGGGTAACAGTGTGTACAATCGACCCTTACCTTTATGTTGCAAATCGAGGAGTTTTGTGCACTGAGAATTGCCCTTTTGTTATTTGATTATTTGACCAAACATGTTGGATGAGCATGAGTTTGTGTTTGAAAGGTTTTCTCTTTTGTATTCTTTTCTTGGCAAAATAAGATTTCGGAGAAACTTTCACTTAAGTTTGTCCAATATTTTTATGTTGCTAATTTCAGGCTTGCCATTTGGCCTTATGCCAAGTTGATACTCAGTTGCTGGTTAGTTCTGCCTCACTTCAATGGGGCTGCAGTTGTCTATAGGAATTACATTAGACCATTCTATATGAACCCGCAAATCCCAATTCCACAAGCTCCTCAAATCTGGTATGTTCCACGAAAGAAGAACATATTCAGTAAGCCAGATGACGTTCTAAGTGCTGCTGAGAGATATATGGAAGAGCATGGTACAGAAGCATTTGAAAGACTTATAAGCAAGGTACACATATTACCCAATGTTTCTTGCCCCCCTCCTTATGCCTTAGATAATTCTAAATTTACAAAGCTCTTGCATTTAATTATGAATTAAAAACCGAATTACAGACCATTCTAACTTTTAAAGGCTAACTAGGATGGGAGAATAATCTATGTAACTGTCTTATGTGTATCCTATTTGTTTTTTGAGATATTCCAATCGATTCATCGCTTTGCGACTGGTCCTATTCGGGGCAGGTTCTGGGATTAAGGCTTTAAACACCTCCCAAAGACGATATTGGGGAGGATCGAACACGTGCTCTCTCCCCATATGCTCAAGTCAATTCATATGAAAGTGTCAAGTCAACTCTTATTAATGCTTTTTATATTTCTCTACTCTCCCCCGTAAAGAGGGGTAAGAAACTCTATCATATTTAATTATTTTATTAATAAAGTGAGTGGTGAGGATCGAACTCGTGACCATTTAGTCACGTTAGCTTTGATATAATGTAAAGCAACCATCTCACTCAAAAGCTTAGATTGTTAAGTAAAAATCCATCAATGATTTTTAATATTATCTGTCTATCATATACTATATACTCTAGGAATTTATCACATAAATCTATCTTATTCTATACATTGACTTGTACCATTGCCATATTCGTTCGAAAAAAAAAATGAATTGAGCTAGTTAACCAGAAATTACAAATTGAAAATTTCAATTACAAGTTTAAAATACATGTGTTTTAATCCTTCTCTTGCAGTAAATTTACAGGGCGATAGCCTTTTTCAGTTATGTTTGGGACAATATTGTAATCATAAAATATATAGTAACACTGTTATTGCCTTTGATGCGCAGAATGACAGAGAAGCACGAGCAAGGAGGAATGGAAATTACATGATCTTTGATGATGACTACATATATTGAACTTTGTTCACATGTCACTATGGCAATGGCTAATATTTTTTATGGAATGACTTATGAACTACTGTAGTAATTATAATTCCTTGTCATTAATTTGAAGTTTTTTTTTTTTTCTTCATAAAGTTACCTATTTACCGTAATCTAAGAGTGGGCAAAGGAGTTTTTTAATGATTTTTCTCTCTTTCTTCGTTCCTCTCTGTAGTAACTCCTTTCCAATCAAGATTTATCATTATTTTCTTATGTAATTTTAGTTGTTTAAGAACATTAGTAGAATCTAACAATTTATAGAATTACAATCTCAACAAAGATAAGAAAATTCTAATTTGAATTTAAAACTAATCATCTTTTTAAACAAATAAGATTTGGATAAGGAAATAATGATAAATCTTGATTGCTACAAGCCTACAATAACATTAGTAATGATTGACAGATTGACTTTGATAATAGAAAAGTTAAGAATTTTCAAAAATTGAATTGATTTCTTTCAATTTCACACGTTTATTTTCCCAATTTTCCTTAAAATTCTCTTATCTACTTATAGGTTTTATTGGTTTAGAGATATAGGATGAAATTAAACCAAATTCTCAGTTCTAACTTTAACACTTGTCACACTTATACAACTGGTTCTTGCCTGTAACAAATTCCCCGAGAACTAGAAGTATTTGAGATATCGTTTTTTGAATTTGAATGGAGATATGTTTAGATCGATCATATTTATCTTTAGGGTAAATAAGTTTATTCCATGGAGTTTGGATAGAATATTTCATGCCAGTTTATATGAGCTTCTATAAATAAATAAAAATTATGACTTGTTTTTTAAAAAAGGTAAAATTATTGTGCTTTTGGATGTATGATTTAAAAACTGCTTTTATATGCAAAATTATTAAAAAGGGACATGTTAAAGTTTAGGCTTAGCCTTTGCCACAAGATGCTTTCCATGATTTTCAAAGAACTCCATCTTCACGGAGTTTAGTTTGCCAACTAAGATGCACCTCAGTTGTGTATTGCTATATTTTAGTTACCTTGATAATGTCTTTAACATGAAATAAGAAAAAAGAGGAGAAATGCGTGAAATGTACTATGGTTAAAAAAGTATAAAACATTATTCATTGAATTAATGTATTTCCTGATAGTTGTTCACATTGCAAAGAAATACGGTAAAGTGTGCAATTTTTATTTTTTTTCCATAAATGCAATATACTTTTCCAATTAATTTTGTTCACTTTCATTTGCCCTGAATGCTATTTCAGTCTTTCAGACCACAGTAGTCAAACTCTGGAGAGTGGAGACTATTTTATTTTTATTATTGTGAATTAATTGTTTCCATTAGTCATGATTTAGTAATTGCTACAATAATGGCGCAGTATTTAAACATTGACATTACTAATTAGAGAATTTTTTTTTTACAAATGTTTATTTAATTATTATATACAAAGTTAATGACTAAAAAAGTTAAAAATTAAATGATACATAAATATTCAAAATCCCTAATGAAAAGTAATATTAACTCAAAGTCATAATAAAATATTGCAATAACAAAAACATTCTAAAAGCTAACGACGCACTCGCGCGACAAAATTGTACATTGAAGAATAGATAGTGGGAATGAAAAACAAGAGATGTTTGATGGTAAAGTGATAGCAAAAAAATTAACATAATGCATTTAAATCAAATAATTACGCACTTAATGTTATTTTTCAAATAATTCGCATCTGATGCATAATGTGACGTCACTTTTGGATGTCACATGTGTGCTCTATATATATTCCCCCGCCCGCTCCATTCAATTCACACATCTTTTCTCACTCTTTATATATCTCTTCTCCACCAAAATTCCTTTATCTTTAATTTAGTATTTGAATTTTATTTCTTATTCTATTTAAAAATGAGCTCAAATCGTGATTCTGTTCGTGTTGTGTTATATTACAATGGTAGGAAGGTAGAAGGTCGACGATGTGTCATCTTCCAAGATGAAAATAGGCCTACACGTATCCAACGCAACGCAACCATTGGCGAACTGCATCAGAGAATTCGGCAGAAATTAAGTCTTCAAGACAACCAATGTATCACTCAGATCACGACAAGGTTATTGCAAGGTGATAAATACATTAGTTTGAAAGTGCTTGACGATGAAGACGTGGAGATGACAATGGAAGAATTTTTCAACCAGTCAAGGAAAGATTTTCTGGAGTTGTATGTCGACATCGCCGCAACTGAGAATGTTCCCTTACCGGTGAGATCAGTTAATTTAAATTCTCCCCGTCTTCCAGCTTCGCCTGCCGCTCATGCGTCTTCAGTTGGTAACTTTTCTGAGGGAGATGAAAATGATCCGACTTGGGAAATGCACGACGAAGACGACGACGACGACGATGAAAATATGGCAATAGGAGAACGTCTTCTGACGGAGGATGCTAGTGCTTCAGAAGGAGATGAACCCGGTGAGATGGGTGCGTCTCAAATCCCAATATTTCATCAACCAGTCGTCGCGCAAATGTCGCAGTTGCATGACGTTGCGTCTGCCCCGTTAGGTATTCACCATGAAGGTAATTGAAATAAATTGTATATAGATGAATAGATACCTGCTTTAATACCTGAATTAGGAAGTTTGTATTAAAAAGTTATAATCCGCAGTTGCAGGAGACGAAACTGTTATTCCTTTTTGGGAAGAAATTTCGCATTATTCCTACATTGATTGAAGTTATTGGAGCGAACAAAAATCATGCACTGATGGTACGATTTCAGGATCGGGTTCAATACAAGGTCCATGGCAGAGCTTCGCTACGATCCGCGGTTAGAGAGAGGTTAGAGAAGTGAATGAGTGAGGAGTGAAAAGAGGAAAGTGGGGTATATATAGGCATCACATGAGATGCCCTCTTTGGACGTCACATGTGACGCCCAACTGGGGCGTCTTCCCCTAGGGAGAAACGCCCCACTGGGGCGTCACATGTGACGCTCAAAGGGGGCGTCTCATTGTGTACCAGATGCATTATTATTTAAAAAATAACATTAAATACGTAATTATTTGATTTAAATGTATTATATTAATTTTTTTTTACCGTAAAGTGATAGATTGTTGAAAGATTTTTAGCTAAAATAAAAAAAAGGCTAAATTACATAAAAACTATCTTTAAAGCCACCATACACTTCTAATACAAACAATTAGACCCCCTCAACTATAAATCTATAACAATTAAACATATTTTATAGAGGTAGGATATTCATATTATCAAATTTTTCTACTATCACTTCACTACCACTCTAATCACCATTGGATTCAAAAGTTATTTTTCTTTTCTCTCTCTTCATTTAACTTTTTCTCTAATCCAATGGTGAATAGTATGGTAGTGAAGTGGTAGTAAGAGAATTTTGTAGTATGAATATCCTACCTCTATTTTATAAGAGGAAAGTAACTTTCTCCTCACCCCTACATTACTGTCAGCCATCTAGCTTCGGTTTTTGCTGGATTTGATTTTCTTTTTTTTCTTCCAATTTAAATGCTCTCTTTTTTTCTTTTTTCCTTCTTTTGTTATTGTTATTTGGGGTTGGTTCACCATATGACATCTCAGACAATTTCAATTTTATGTAGAACTATCATAATGTTATTCTGTGCTCTCTTTATGCTTCTACCTCTGTTTGGTAACTTTGCTTTTGTTTTTAGGGTTTATTATCTATAATTTAACATGATCAGAAAAAATTTCTTACACTCACAATATTTTGTGGGCCCGTAGCAAAAAACAAATAAAAACTCTGGTACGCGAAACGAATCTTTATAACATAACACAAACATTTTTCCTACAACATAACTTTTATAAAACCCTTGTTTTTATTCCTTAATTAGTTAGTTTATGGGCAAAGTGACTTAAGTGTTACGGAAGAGTTCTTGTCTTCTATTATTAGTGAGAGAGAGATTTTTGCTGGGTCCACATATAACAAAAAAAATTAAAATAAAAAATATTTGGAACAAAAATCGAACTATCAGCACGATATTGTTTTCTTTCATGTGACATAAGAATAGTTTATGAATAAATCTTTGGTACAACAGTTGTATCCAAGTGGGTACAACAGTTGTACCCAAGTGGGTACAACAGTTGTACCCAAGTGGGTACAACTTTTTTCTACTTTTGGAAAAAAGTGCAACATGGTGGGAAAGATAGATTTGAAAAAATTTGAAAAATATTAATTTTTCTTCTAAATATGGAAAAAGTTGTACCCACTAGGTACAATAGTTGTACCAAAGATTTATCTATAATTTATCCCTTAGTTTATTCATTGGGTTTTATAAAAATTTTGTTGTAGAATAAGTGATTGTATAATGTTATAGAGATTCGTTTTGCGTGCCGTAATTTTTTTTTTTTTGCTTCAAAAGTTGCGAACCCCACAAAATCTTGTATGTGTAGAAAACTTTTTGTGGTCATGTTAAATCATTCATTAATCCATATGAGGTAGCTGTAAAAGGAATTTAGTTTGATGAATGATAAAATATTTCTAAAGAACAAGAATAATTATACGTATGTACAAATTGGAAGTGAAACTTCAAAATCACCCTTTGAACCCAAATTCCGTTGATAGGATCACATTAGAGGAAGAAAACAACATAGCTAGGGCAGACAACAATTGTTTACAGGGAAAAAAAAAAAATAGCCAACAAGTGGGGTGGCAACCGGAGCGCTATTGCAGAGGGGCCAATGGGCGGCGACAGAAGGTCATTCCCTTGGTGGTGGCTGCGCTGGCAGCTAACAATGACAATTGACAGCCATGGTAGAGGAGGTGAGATTATGGGTATTCTGTCTTAAGAGTGATAAATATGTTTAACTTGAAGTATATGGTGGTATTTCAAAAAGACACTTAACTAAAAGGGATTTTATGAAACTTAACAAAAAAGAAGAAGAAGATAATGGATTGATAGGATGACGTTAAAATTGTATTTAAAAAATGAGGAATTATTTTTTCATTTAATATGAGATAAACCAATTTTTTTACATACACATGATGTTGTGGAATCTATTTATGGTTTTTCTCTCTTCTCTAAGATTGTATGGGTAGAAAAATAATTTTATCTCATATTAGATGAGAAAAACAATTCCCTTTAAAAAATTATATTATCTTTTAGTTTTTTTTTTCAAAACCAACCCACCATCGGCTAAAAAAATAGTATTATTTTTTTTTGTATAGTATTTTAAATTCACTGAAAGTAAGTTATCTTCCACCCTTAAAATTATGTCGTTTTGAATTAATAAAAAGTGTTTTTATAATTTTGTTTATTTTTTTATCATTTAAATTTAACCGAAACACCCTCTACTCGAAATAACTTATTTTAATTTTTTTTTTAAAGTTGTTATCCGAATCCCTAAAATTTCTCAAAAAAAATTTTGGAAAAAAAAACAAAACTTTTGTAAAAGAAAAAGCCTATTTAAACGGGCACTGACTAGGATTAATTTCCTAGAGTGCTTCTAATGATCCTTAAACAGATAGATAAACCCAAACCAGCCATCATCGAGTTCCTTCTCAGAGGACATAGTTTACTTCATAAATCCCTATGGATTGTTGGAAAGCCTTATGTCAGCTTCCTCTATCGCATCTGTTTCTCTCAACTTTAACATTGATTGTTCCTCTGTTTTTGTATATGGGTATAGTTTATTTGGGTTGCGTTTTCGTATCCATGGCATGGAATTTGAGTGAAGACATGCATGAAGATGAGAGGACAGAATCTGAAGGCATAGAGATGGGAAGCTATGTGCCTTTAGGCCTAAGAGCACACATGGCTAGGGTGGCCATGAAAGCCTTGCCCCCTCTTAAAAGGTGGGACAAAATTGTTACTGGATACCAATGTCTTTGTCCTATTTGCATGGAAGAATTCAAGAATGGAGAGATGATTCAACCTTTAGGAACGTGTGTGCATGAATTTCATTCCTCCTGCATCAATGCTTGGTTACACTGTGGAAAAATTACCTGTCCTGTATGCCGTAAGAATTTATGTACTGTCTCCTAGAGTCACATAGAAATATCATTACTTGTGAAATTTGTGTTGTGCTATTTTTATTTTTTATTTATACTTTTAATGAGTCAAGATCAATCCAATAACTTGAATTTTTTTTGGGTTGAAGTAGTCTTTGTAATCAAGTGGTTATGGTTTGAAAATGCATATGGTTCGCGTGATTGCTTCATTTTTCATGCACTTAAGATGAAGTGCTTATCACTAGACAAAAAAGTTATAGATGTTAAGCAGGCTCGATTTTATTTAATTATTTATTTTGGTTCTTTATATGTTATATATATCCATATATGCACGTTAAGCTATGGATGAAAATGAAGGATTGGGCTGGGATTTTAAGCCCTAAAGAAATAGTTATCATGTGTACATGTAGATGAAGAATTCGGATAAGAATTAGCTTGATGGGGAAAGGGGATATGATAAGTAATCTATCGTTTATCCCTTATTAGGAGGGTTCCCGTTCTAGATTAAATCGATTTTGGAAGCAAAAATTCCCCAATTTCTTCGGTTTAGATTTTTTTTCAAATTCGATATGATCCAATCCAATTTTTTCCGGTTTGGATTGGATCGATTTTCGGTTTTTTAAAAATCCTAAAATTTATTTCATGATTAATGTGCAAATAACATCTTTTATATATTTTGGCTTTGTAAAAAAAATTTGAAATACAAAAACATTAGTAAACTATAATATAGTTTTTTATTTTTAGGCAATGAGATATGAAGATCTACAAAGATAAATTTTGTTGATGAAATGTGACTAGATTTTTTCTTGGGTTAATGGGTCTAGAGTTTAGAAATTTTTGGGCTATGGTTTGGGAAATACCAAAGTACGTAGGTATAAGGGAATTAATATATTGGATCGATTTTCATCGACCCATCCAAAAAACAATCCAATTCAATTAAAATTTGCGATTTTTTTTCTTCGGTTTTTTGATTTTCGGTTTATTCGGTTATTAATTTTTCGGTTCAGTTATCGCGGTTTGAATCAGTTGATAAACACCACTAAGATTTAGGATTCTATCTCTTATCTCTTTAGCTCTGGTTTCTTGCTGCTTCTAGAAGCTATGGGCTCATAGCTAGTATAGGTCTTAGAACAAAATCTAAAATTAAAAAAGTTATTCATATATTTTTTTTAAAAAAAAAAAAAATTAAAAAGCCCAAGTGTAAGTAATATTGGTTTCATTCATGGACGCCGGATCTAGGTTTTGAATCTCTTGACTAGGTAACTTTGGCAGCGAGTTAGCCTATTCTTCCCCACACTTGAGTTTAATTAGGGAGGTAATCGCCCTCTCAAATTCATCAAACCTTTGTTTTAGATTATATCAAAACTTCAAAGAAAGATAATATAACATAAGTTTGTCTTTCTTTATTCTTACTATTTCTGCAAAAAAAAACTTAGAAAGTTCTTTAAATTTGGCAATGTATCGACGCACTATAATATTGTTGTGTTGTCTAAGTTAGTGTAAATTTTCACCCAAAATTTTATCGCTTCGTGATTGATAACAAAGATCCGTCTCCGTTGGACAAAAATTGAAATTTAATTTTGAAAATAAAAGTTTAAATAAAATTTTCATATTTATAATTTTCAGATGTGTAAGTTTAGGTCTCTATATAGTATTTTTTTTAATCGATTTCTATATTTTCGTTCATTTCGGTCTTAATACCGTTAAGTATTGATAGTTCGTACTTGTATTTTTCACTCAGTTAAATTTTAGTCCTTATTAATTGTATTCTTTGTGATATTTGTCCTTATAATTTCTATTCATTAAGATATTGGTCCATGAGAGACCAAAACATAAATAGGTAAAAATATAAGAACTAGTATGCAAAAATAAATTATAAGAACCCAGACTTAACTGAGTAGAAATTATCAAAATTAAATATGTAAGAAAAATTTAAATATAAATGAATTTCTTTTTAAATTTTTTTGGAAGTATACTATAAAATTTAGGGTAAGTAGTAGCTATTTCACACCAGGGTTAAGGTAGACGTTCAAACTAAATAAATGCTTACAAAAATACTTAAACCTACTAAGATTTGAACCTGGTTAACTTAAACATGGTTAATTTTCATTGCTCGCCTTTACCAATTGTATCAAATGTTGTTGACCAAAATGTAAGTGTGGCTGTGTGGATTTAACGAAGAAGAAAGCTCAAATGTCATCATGTACTTGGTTTGGCTCGAAACCTAGCATCTCCAGCAAAGCTTCTATACTGAAATTTTTCAATAATACAATTATCGTGTCAACTCTAATGGTTTCGAGTTACATTACAACAACAAATAGTTGTATTTTGTCCCCAGAAATAGTGGAAAAATTATTTCACTTTTAAAAATACAACTTTATACCATTTTAAGTAAAATAATTATATTTTGATGCATATTTAATAATTTTTACTATTTTCACTCTTCCACCAAATTAAAAGAAGAGAGAAAGAGAAATATTATAAAAAAGTATAAAAAATCACAAAATAAACACTAAAATATGGTCATTTTATTTAAAATAATAAATAATTTTCCCAGAACTTTCTAAGATCAAAGTATGTACCCACATGCTCTAATTCTCTTACTAGTAGAACTAGGTGTTCGTCAACCGATTCAAATCGATTTAAATCAAGGTAATTGAATCGAAAAACCGATACTTACTAGTGGAAGTAGGATATTCATCAATCGATTTAAACCGCGGTAATTGAACCGAAAAATCGATAAGTGAAAAATCAAAAACCGAAAAAAAAAAATGCAACTTTTAATTGGATTGGATCGGTTTTCGGATAGGTTGATGGAAATCTATCCAATCCAATATATTAATTCTCTTCTACCTATTGGTCTTTCCCTAATCATAGCCCAAAATTTTTTAAACCCAAGACCCATTAACCCATCAACTAAACCTAAGAAAAAAATTAGTCACAACTCATCAACAAAATTTTATCTTTGTAGAGCTTCATATTTTATTGCAAAAATAAAACTATATTATAGTTTACTAACGTTTTGTAATTAAAAAATAAAAATAATTTACAAAGTCAATATATACAAAAGATGTTATTTACATAATAATCATGAAATAAATTTTAGGATTTTCAAAAAACCAAAAACTGATCCAATTCAAATCGAAAAAATTGGATTGTATCGAATTTGAATAAAAAATCCAAACCGAATGGATGATTATATAATCAAACCGAAGGGATTGGATCGAATGATTTTTGTTTCCTATCCAATCCGGACTGTGGGAGGACTCTTTATGCGGTGTGGCAGGCTCTATGCTTAATCTAAGGGGGCGTTTGGTAGCCGGTTTTTTGCCGGATTCCCGGCAAACTGAATTTTTTAAAATTTTAAATTTTCGGATATTATCAAAAATTGTATATTTTTAACATATTTTTGAAAATCGAGATTTCTGAACAAAAAAAAAAATTCTTCTCTACCAAACGTCCCCTAAAATCAAATGAAATGAAATTAAAGCTCAATAAAACTTGGTTAGGGACTTATCAGTACATACCCAAATATTTTCAATCCTTCCTCAAACAATATTATGTGTCTGCTTTTGTCTATGATATCAACCCTGGGAAACAACACGCGTTGATCAAATTCAAATTCAAGGGAATCGCAGAAAGGCTAATCGTAGTCCGAGACGCACCTGATCCAGTCCTTTGCCTTTAGCTGAAGAGAGCGACACCAGCGAGGCATGTCGTTTCAAATCCCGAAATTGGACTCATTTGTCCACAAAACGACAAAACCTGCCATCCCCCTCTCACAGATTTCAGTTGCTGACGTGGCATTAACCGGCAGAAAAAACAGTTAGCTCCTCTCAGAAGAGAGAGAGAGAGAAAGAGAGAGCCTCTTGCGTGTTGACAACAATCTTCAAAGCTTTGCGAATTCGAGCTGAGAAAAAACAAAGGCATTGTCTCTCAACAACAGTTTTTTTGTTTCCAATCACAGCATCTGATTCTGCAAATTTTCTTCGTTGCGGTTTCAACGACCCTGTGTTCTTCGAAAATGGTTCGGTTTTCTATGATTTCTGAGAATTCCTCGCAATGTTGCTGGTTTTGATTTCCACTGCGTCGTTCCGTCCCACATTTGTGATGTTGAAGGCGCTTTGCTAGAGAAAATCGGAGGAATTTGAAGATTTCCCTGGTATTCGAGGCTCATACGCATTTCTAGGGTTTCTTTGAGAAACGTTCCGTGCGTTTTGAGCTGTTCTGGAGCTGAATGTGATTACCGGAGGCAATCTTCTCTGCGTTTTTATGGAACTGAAGGTGTTACTGAGCTGTGAGGTGTCTTTCTTAGCTATGGGTTAGATAAAAGCAGCTCCTTTTATCAATTTGCAACTGCTGAATTGGAGTTTTGGTGTTTCGATTTTCATGGGGAGAGGTTGGACATTGCTTTATGGTATTTGTTATTTTTTGGGTTGTTGGTGAAATGGGTATTGTGTCCATTCCTGAGAAGCACCTCTTATTGCAACCTGAATGGCTGATCCTCATAAAACTGGTCTTGGTGAGAGGGATATTGAGCAGGTTCAGTAATTGCTCTTTTTTAATTTCTCTTCTATGTAATTATTAATGTAAGATAAAAATAAAATATAAAAACTCATGACTTGAAATCATTCTATTTGCTTACTTGTGTCCCGTTCACCATCCTGCTTGGTTCTTCATTGTTGTGTTCATGCTCTACTAATGCGTTTTTAATGGTATGAATAATAACTAATGATTGTTCCTTGCTGACATAAGGAGACGTTGAAGCTGGAAGCAGAGGTCTTGCCTCATGCTCCGCGGTTTTGCAGGATCATCTTCTTATTCAGATACCTAACATTTATATTCCCTTTATAGGCAATTGCATCTCTTAAGAAAGGCTCATATCTGCTAAAGTATGGACGAAGAGGGAAGCCAAAGTTCTGCCCGTTTAGGCTTTCCAATGTAAGTTGCTATGGTATTTCTTCTCCTAAAATTTTTATATTCGCCCATCAAATGACATGAAACTACCTCTTTTTTTTGTAAAATTGTTCATTAGATCTTTTCTTTTATACAAAACAAATTTCATTAGATATTTACGACATTAACAGTTGCTAATGGAAAGTGATAAACACAACAACCATTAGTTTCTTCATTCTCTGGACCCCTTACTTGTTTTCTCAGTCCGGGAAAGATATGAATCTTTGACCTGATTCTCATCAATCCGTGTTCTTAGAAGTGTTAAGTTAGACCTAAACGTCATTGGCCAAGGGTTCCATTTTGAAAGTTTTCATATAATTAGCAACTTATCATCATAAATATAGATAGGCTATTAATTAAAACATTGATGCTTCTACCTTAGAGATAGATATGAAATAGACTCAAGTGCGTACATGCAATGTGGTTCCTTGTTTTAGGCCACTACAATAGAAATGATGACAACAAAAACTGCTAATAAAGTAAAACAGTAGTTAAATATATAGTCCAGTAGTGAACTATAGTTTAGGAACACTTGAATCTTGTTTGAAGCTCGAATAGTACAATATTTTCAGGTGTCAAACCGTCAATATATACTTATACAGCATGCAAAACTATGCTTGAGAAGAGGAAAAGGTCAAAAGCATTCTATTTAGGTGCATTATTTCTGCATTGTTATAACATAAAGCTCTATTATATTATTTCTTGATTATTAAGCTTCAACCTTTACCAGGAATACTTCAAATGTGTTTATTTATTTGTTTCTGATTTGAGCCCAATATTCTCACATATCAATTCTATCTGAAGCATGGTGTTTTTCAAATAAATTTTTAAAAGAAAAAAGAACAAGATAAATCAGCATATTATGTTCTGTTCTATTCAATGCTTTTGGTTTTGGGTTCAGGATGAGTCTCTACTCGTATGGTACTCTGGCAAGGAAGAGAAACAGGTTAAGCTCAGCACTGTTTCAAGGATCATTCCTGGCCAGCGAACTGTAAGTTTGTAAAAAGCTCAGAGATTATTTTCTCCGGATACCCCTACCCTCGGTAGCCGGGGTTTAATAGGGAGTGACTTTATTTTTTTCTCCAGTTAATACTAGGTGCCTTCATTTCAACTTCAGTTATGGCTTTGACATGCCTGTGTCTGAGTTCAATATTTTGTTTCTAAAGGATTTTGCACTTTATTCTTGTAGACGTTGTTGGAAAAATACATATGTATAACTGATTTTTAGTGCTTTATTTTTTTTCCATTGGCTTACTGCTAATAGTACTCATAACTTTGATTTGGTGTTATCATACAGGCAACATTTCAGCGGTATCCTCGGCCTGAAAAGGAATATCAGTCATTTTCTCTTATATACAATGATAGGTCCTTGGATTTGGTGCGTGCTCTTTCTGCATAATTGTTATGCCAATTAAACCTACTTGTCCCATAATCAAGAATATCTCATCATTTTTTTCCTTCTCTCACTGACCTGATTGTGAAAAGCTAGTCTGATAGTTTTTAAGTAGTACGATGGAGTAAGATAGAGGAAGTAATATCTTGTAAACTTCATACTTTGACTCCACTGCCAATCTATGTACAGATATGTAAGGATAAAGATGAAGCTGAAATCTGGTTTGCCGGTCTTAAGGCATTAGTGACTCGAGGTAACAATCGCAAGTGGAGATTCATATCAACACCTGAAAGTCTGTGTTCTGATAGTCCAAAGTCTGGCACACGAAGATCCACTCCATCAATTGCACCATTTGTCTGTAGCTATGGCTTTCATCTTCTTTTGTTTTATACTGTTCAGATAAAGTATTAGACATTGACAAATTGCTATAATTTTCACTCTAATTTTAACAACAGGACCCCAGAGATACCGACAGAATTACTTTTGACAATTCTTCGCAGAATAGGTGGGTAAAGGCTTTCTCTGAAATAATTTCATACACTGAAGGAAGCAAGAGTTCTAGTAAAGCTGAGTCAATTGCAAATTCTTCTTTATCCTCTGGGTCCGTGGATAACTCAAGCAATCGAAATTCTGCATCTGAGGCATTTCGAGTTAGTTTATCCAGTGCTGTAAGTTCATCCAGCCACAGTTCTTATCATGAAGATCTTGATACTGCAGGGGACGTTTATATTTGGGGGGAAGGTATCAGTGATGGAATTCTTGGTGGTGGTGTGCATAGAGTTGGAACCTTGTCTAGTTCTAAGATTGATGCATTCCTCCCCAAGGCATTGGAATCAAAAGTAGTTCTAGATGTTCATAGTATTGGTTGTGGCTACAGACATGCTGTTCTAGTTTCCAAACAGGGAGAGATATTTAGTTGGGGGGAGGAGTCTGGAGGTAGGCTTGGACACGGTATAGAAGTGGATGTTTTTCACCCTAAACTCATTGACACTCTTAGTGGCATGAATATTGAGTTAGTAGCATGTGGAGAATATCATACTTGCGCTGTTACATATTCTGGGGAACTTTATTCCTGGGGGGATGGTATTCACAATTCCGGCTTGCTGGGGCATGGAAATGAAGTCAGTCACTGGATTCCTAAGAAAGTAAGTGGTAACATGGAAGGTTTCCGTGTATCATATGTGTCCTGTGGACCTTGGCACACAGCTATTATTACATCAGCTGGGCAGTTGTTTACATTTGGCGATGGAACTTTTGGTGCCTTGGGCCATGGAGATCATAGTAGCACAAATATTCCTCGGGAAGTAGAAACTTTAAAAGGGTTGAGAACAACCAGGGTTTCCTGTGGTGTTTGGCACACTGCTGCAGTTGTTGAGGTGTTAAATGAATCTGTGGAATCTTCAGCACACTCTTCTAGTGGAAAACTGTTCACCTGGGGTGATGGAGATAAAAGCCAACTTGGACATGTTGATAGGGAACCTAGACTAGTTCCCGAGTGTGTAATTGCATTGAGTAATGAAAACATTTGTCGAGTGGCTTGTGGCCACAGTCTTACAATTGCTTTGACAACGTCAGGACATGTATATACAATGGGCAGTACAGCTTACGGACAACTGGGCTGTCCTGCAGCTGATGGGAAAGTCCCTACACGTGTTGAAGATAAAATTGCTGACAGTTTCATAGAAGATATTGCATGTGGTTCATATCACGTTGCTGTCCTGACTTCAAAAGCAGAGGTTTACACATGGGGAAAGGGTTTGAATGGGCAATTAGGTCATGGAGACAATGGTCACAGGAATAAACCCACACTTGTCGAGTTTTTAATAGATAAGCAAGTGAAGACTGTTGTTTGTGGTTCAAACTTTACTGCTGTTATATGTCTTCATAAATGGATACCTAGTGTTGATCATTCTGCATGTTCAGGTTGTCGGAATCCATTTAATTTCAGAAGAAAACGTCATAATTGTTACAACTGCGGACTTGTGTTTTGCAACTCATGCACCAGCAGGAAATCCACAAAAGCTTCCCTTGCTCCAAATTCCAACAAGCCGTATCGGGTTTGTGATGACTGTTATATTAAACTTAAGAAAGCTGCTGAATCAGTGTCCTTGTTGCATACTCCTAGCTCGAGAAGTGGAAGTTTGCAAGACAGTAGGTCCACTAAAATGCAGGGAACGCTATTAAGGCTTGCATCTTTTGGTTCTATTGTTCAAACCGAAAGCAGTCACTCAAAGCTTCTTGAATCACATGATAGCCATCTCTTTCCAGCTTTGAATGGAAAATTACAGCTGGGGGGTTTTGCTCCTTCAAAATCATCAAATTCTCTTTCCCTGGAATCCAGGAAACATCTTTCACTTTCAGAACCCCCTACAAGAATATCTGGTCAATCAACGTCTCCAGTGTCATCCAAGTCAAGCCCACGACAATCTTATGAAGATACCCATGATTTAAAGCACAGAAATGGCATTCTAAGTCAAGAAGTTATAAGTCTAAGGGCACAGGTAAGCCTGGTCAAATATATCTAATTCATCTCTGTATCCTTCTATAAAACCTTTACCTAATCCTGTTGAAATTATACTATGATAGATTTGTTCCTTTTGGGTGGTCAACCTTGCCTTCTATTGATGATTTTGGTACTGCTGTTTCTTGCTTATGTTCTTTCCCACCTGAAACTGTTTGCAAGGGGCTTTTCATGCCATATGTATGTACTGGACATAAGTAATTTAGATCTGTTTGGGACTGATGCATTGCAGAAATTCATTTTTGATGAAGTTGTTGACCAACTTCTAGAAACTTCCATATCTCTCATCACATTTGATTTGTTAAATGATTCTTTTTGGATAGAAGAAGAAATTGATTAAGACAAGAAGACACTAATTACAAAGAGTTTGGAGGATAAGGGATCCTCCTTAACATAAAAGGAAACAACAATAAACAAAGAAGTAAAAGAAGTTCTTATCATCAAAAAGTTGTGCATATATTGCTCCATTTGAACTTTTTAACGTAAAAGAAGTTTGCATATATGGCACCAATTGCATCAATTGTTAGCATTCATGTTCTATCTTGTATTCACTGCTCGGGTTAGGTTAGAACCTATATTAACATAATAATTGAACTTAAAAAATTATCTAATAATTGAATTAAAAGTTTTATAGCTTTCAGCTTTCTAATATTATTTTGATTATTAGTTTATGAACTCTGATTGTTGAAAATAATTGAAGTATACCCATGTCAGAACTGATCAAATATACTGGTTAGGTTGAAGATCTTACTCGTAAGTCGAAAAGTCTTGAGGCTGAACTTGAGAGAACATCGAAGCAATTGAAGGAAGTGACTGCAGTAGCTGCAGATGAAGCTGGAAAGTGTGAATCTGCGAAAGAGGTCATAAAGTCTTTGACAGCTCAGGTTGGGTATTCTTCTATCAGCAGGGTTTTTTGTTTTTTTATTCGCCTATTCTAATTTTTATTTTCTATATTAGCAATAATGGTTGAAGTTTGTTCATTCTGTTTATGGACTACGTAAACTGCAATTGCAGGGGCAGATCTAGAACTAAACATGTGGGGTGATCTTATCTTAAGAATGATAATGAATGAAATATATAGGACCTTAGGTTAAATAACAAACATTGGGGAACCAATTACACAGAATTTTAAAATTTTGTTAAAAATAAAAGGCAATTTGTGGATGCTACGACTTTTACCCATTTTTTTTGGGAAGCGGGGGGGGGGGGGGGGGGGGGGGTTGATCGTGCGGTATCTACTGTATACATTTACAGTATATTGAACTGGTTAATGCGCATGGTAGGTAGTAGATCTTAAATTTAATATTTAAAACATTAAGCTGTGGAGCAAATCATTGATAATGAATAGCTTGGAGAGATCGTATACTTAGACCGTTCATCTGTACAACTTAAATCATATTTTGAATAAAGTCTCTTGACGAGATCTTGTTCATTAACTGATTGGAGACTATATGATAGTGTACCATAAATGCAATTAATTTGTTAATTTGTTAATTTGTTCCTTTGTAATATGTATAAAAAATTTCACACCACCATCACTGTTTTCGATTGAGAGAATGGAGATGATGAAGGAATAAAATTTTTGACGTTTGAAATGTTCTCTTGTTTGGATGAAGAGAATATGAAGAAAAGAAGAGTAGGGAAGGAAGAGAACTCTCGAAACAGAAAATTCAAAATTTTCTCTTTGTCAAATTTCTAAATTTGCTATAATGAAAGCACAGGATGAAAAGTATACAATTTAAAGGGTTTTATAATTCTCATTCAACATGAGAATTACAATTTTCCTACACACCCTTCGATTTCCATGCTGACATCGGTCCTACATATAATTTTTTCTAACACAGGGGTCCCACATGCTTTTTATCTCTACAACATGAGATTTCAATTCTCCTTCAACATGAGAATTATAAAACCCCAATTTAAATGTTGTCTTTGCTTCCAAATATGTAGCAAATGCCAGACACTCGTGTGTTCATCTGTTGAAGGATTGAAGGAAAAAGAAAAATTGGTACATAATAAAATAAATTTTCAATACATTGTGATAATAAATCTATGATTATATTGCTTCCAACTTGGGTGATCAAGAGAAGTGGGATTAGGTGATTGCTGTTGAAGTTGAACTTTCTCATACTTTAGCCCGTGATTAATTATCTCTGATGTTCTAATTTGTGTTACAGTTGAAAGAAGTGATGCAAAGGCTGCCTGAAGAACATAATGCTGACTGCGACACTGATTCGAATTCTGAAACCACTAATAGTATTCTAGATCAGTCCTTAGAAGAGAGCCATATAACAAACACTTTCCCTCCCAAAAATGAAGACAACAGCAATGCAGCAAATCAGATATTACCTAACGGTACCAAAACTCAAAGTGGAAAGGCAGAGTGGGTGGTGCAAGATGAACCAGGTGTATACATAAGTTTGTCCTCCCTGCCAGGTGGTGGTAATGAACTTAAGCGAGTTCGCTTCAGGTATTTATCCTTTTCTGTCCTCTAATTTGTTAAGTATATCTAAACTTTATCACTTTCTCATTACAACAGGTTTTATTGTAAAATTTCCTGCCCAATTTTAGAATTAATTCCTTGTCACAAAAGTATAAGAACTATTACAGAATAGTTTATGAACCCAGAATTTCCACTTTGATGAGAAGTGGCACTGCTTGGTTACAAGACCATTTTGTTATTGTAGGGTTTCCTCTTTTACTTTTAAATGTTTTTATCACTACTTTCAACTAAAAGCACTATGGATGATGGTGATCAAAGTGTTCAAAGTACTTCCAGCCACCTCCTATACCATATCACTCTCTTTGATTCTTTTTTTTTTTTTTTTGGGTTCCTGTTGCCTTACCAAATCTGATACGCTTTTGTTATTATTGAATGAATTGAAGGGGCCAGCAGTTCATACATCTAACTCCATCTAAACTTGTTACCCCATGAAAACAACACGAAATACTATCACAGCAGGTTGACTTGGGGGCTAGATAGAGCTTGTGTCAGTTAGTATTTAATCATGCAGCTTTGTAAGTACGCGAACTTGCATTACTCTCTCAAAGAGATTATTAGCAAATCGTTCCAATAATTTTTTTTATACCTAACAAGTCATCAACACTGTCTATATCTTTTGGAGGTGCCAGAGCTATATCTTTGTGATGACATAATTTCGTACTTTTGATACACTTCTGAACGTTTGTCCGTCCTAGAGATAAAACCAAAAGTATGTTACTTTGTATGTACTTCCTAAATAAATCTTAGTGTCGCCTTTTGCATGGCCCTTATACTCCTAAATCCTAATAAACTTTCCTTCAATTTAAAATAAATTCATTTGCATCCCTTATGTCAAATTAACCATTTATTTTACAATGGTCACATACTTACATTCAATTAATGTACTGGCTAGATCTCTGGCAAATGTTTATTTGAAAATTAATTCAATTCATCCATTAAAAAAAGTCTCACTTCTACAATTGTTCTAAGCTAAATGCATCGGCAAAGATTGGCTATTGAAAATTCAGACATTACCAAGTAGTTTTGTCAACCGCTGTTAATTAACCCATAGCTACCTGATGTAGTGTGATGCTACAGAATCAATCTAACAGCATATATTTTTTATTTTACTTTTTCAATCTTATTTGACCCTTTGATTCGTAAATGAATGATATGAGAACCGGCTGGCAAAGCTAATGTGTTCCTTGCAAATGTCAAAAGTTTTAGCTCTTATGCTTAAGTGTACACAACTTTCTATTCTAGTATTTGACATCAAACTTTCAAGCAAGTAAATAGTTTCGAATAGGTATAGAACAATATAATGAAATATATGTATGTTTGCGGTTTGATCTTTGGCTCGCTATGATAGCCTCAGTCCCTGCCAAAGCCAAGGACAGAGAGGGGGGTACACATGTTTGAGTCCCTCCTCGTTTGTTAGCTATAATGTGTAGCCCAAAAACAAATGGAAAAAATTTACTGCATTTGCTTAAAAATAATGCTGGATGCTGAAGAATATTTTCTTTATCCATTTTTTCTGGTAATCGGATTTCCTGCACTCTTAACTAATACTCTCAAAATTCTTTTTACAGTCGGAGGCATTTCACAGAAGAACAAGCTGAAAAGTGGTGGGCTGAAAATGGAATCAAAGTATTGGAGCGGCACAATATAGTTGCTTCATAGAATGCAAGAGAACCTGTTCCCTCGAATCAAATTGTCATCCGTTTTGTGTGATGCTATGGAAACAGTAAATTCTTTTCTCTTCTCCCTCTTCCAAAATTAACTAGGATCTTTTGTCCAAAATTGAGTAGTAGGATACGAATTATGAGGGGGAAAAACCAGATAGGAAGAAAACTTAATGCTATGCAGAAAAGTGCTAACCCCCACCCCTCTACCTCAAAAAAAAAAAGAATGGAGGAGAAATTTTTTCTTTTTTGTACTTAATGACTAGTATGGCGCAATTCAGATGGGAATTTTTTTTGGATGAAAATGTGTTTATGTTTACTTGCAGCTGATGATATTAGTTTGTTCAGTGTTTTTTTCACCGATTGCATAGCTGCTTCTCTTACGAACATTTTTGGCTGTCCAGCGTTTAATCCTTCGTTCCTTTTGCCTTTCGGATATGAGATATCCAATAACTTTGCATGCATACTCTTTGCATTCTGCTGCTGAACAGCTATTTCATAACTGAAACGAGGACTCTTCCATGCATCTGAACTAAAAAGGTGCATGCAGTGTGTTTATATTTGACGTGCTATTACCTGTAAATAGGATTTGGTATGTAGCCTCCTCTTATATTTATTTATTTTTTAAGCCCCTTATGTTTTTTATTTTTGTTTATTTTTTTGTCCTTCGAACTCTCTTCTTTTGGGGGATAAATTCCAACACTTATCATGATTCGTCCTTGGAAGAGTCCGGAAACTTACTAGATACTTCAATTTGTGATTCCATGCATCGGTCCTAAATCTTGCAAAAAAAGGTTCTCAATGGCAAAATAAACGAGTTTCATGATCTTGTGGATCAAAGATTTCTCGCTCCTTCCAAAAGTGGGGGAAATGGCGATGATGACTAATTAAATACATCTTTCATTACGGTCTCAAATTCCATGGGAGAAAGTAGCAAAACAACCTTCAAGAACCGGTACTCCAAAATAATGTTTTACTTCCTCAAGTTGCCTTCCTAGAATTCTTTGGTCTTGTCCTTGGATTTTTTTCAGTTCCCTCACAGAATTTGCCCTGTCATTCTATCCTGCGGCATGTCAGGGAATTGGAATATTCCATGGTATTCGTCACATTCCTTTTCTCAAACCCAAAGTGTCAAAGCACTCGAGGGATGGAGAAATGACTAAACATGACTGCTTTCATAAAAAAACCACCAAAGCAAAGCAGAGAAACGGGTGTCTTTTTGGTCCCAAAACGTTAAGAATTGATGAAAGAGTTCTATATGGGCAACTTTAGGAGTTAAGAAATTGAATAAGTCAGTGGAGGGGGAGGCATGTTCGAAAGCCCTCAAGTGCAAATTATATTGTTTTTCAATAAAAAATCAAGGGAAATATAACAATCATATTGCTGGACAAAAACCAAGTTTGCTGCTGACCCTTCGAAGAGTGTGCATCATTTTGTTCTTGGGTTTTATAATTCTCATGTTGAAGGAGAATTGAAATCTCATGTTGTAGATATAAAAAGCATGTGGGATCCATGTGTTAGAAAAAATTATATTTAGGACCCATGTCAACACAGAAATCGAAGAGTGTGTAGGAAAAATATAATTCTCATGTTGAATGAGAATTATAAAATCCTTTGTTTTTATGTTTTTTTACATGGTGAGCCCCATCACTATGTATATCGAGCGTTATCTATCTCCTATCTTGCAACATGACAGATTTAAAGGCCAACAATTTGATCAGGAGAGTTGGTTTCTTAAACAACAAAACTTAACATATTATTCCTTAAGTGCAAAATTTATTTTTTTTTTTGATTGATTATTACCATAATCAATTTCTTAAAAAAAAAAAAGGTAACAAATAAATAAGTAATAGAGTAAAAAAAAACTTTTATATTAACGTTAAATTAAAACTAAATCCATATGTAATATCTGGTAAACATGTTAACTGCAGCGGATGGATTACCCTATGTAATATCTGGTAAACATGTTATCTTTCTTTCACCCAATGAGAAAGAGAGAAAAAGAGAAAAGGGGAGAAAGCAATGTTGGAAACTTCACTTGATGGAGGAAAATATGGCGGACACGGCATTGGTCTATTATTTTGAAGCTTGATTTGATTAATTCCTTTTTGTTATCAATTTTCAACCGCAAGAATGGAGAGGCCAAGGAAAGACTAGAGTATTTTGGAATTTCAACTCTAATCTTACAGAGTCAAACCATGAGTAAAGCCATTTTGTGAAAAACGATGGCCACTAAACAAGTAATAAATTTCCTTCTCTGACGACCTTAATTAGATGTATGAAAAACGATGGCCAATAATCATTTTCGAACTATGGAAAGGGGAACTTAATTAAAGAGTGAGTTACATTAGGTTGAACATTGCAAACAAAAGGAGAAGATTCAGCTAGATGAGAACCTAATCAACGTTACAGCAACTAGCCGGTGCATGTAGCACTCATTGATGTTCAGGTTGTGAAACTGCTAAAGGGCTTAATAAAACTAAACGACCTAGTGTTTGAATGTTGGGATCAACCAACCAAAAATAGTGAAGTAAAAGGTGTTATTAGTAACACTTTGATTTCTCATTCCTTCATTACATCGCTTAGGTCAATTGATGCGTGTATAATAATCTCCCTTATATTGTGCTTCTCTGGCCGTTGTGTGTTGCAATGATATTAGAGGTAATGGTTAATTGGCTTGTGCCAACCAAGTGTAATTATTTGGAGATAGTGGTTGGTGTTTAAGTTTGTAAGTTGTGACAAACCCATGTTGCGAAACCAAGACTTGCCCACTCTTGATTGGCAATCCCATGAATACTCAAAGAAGCTTACACTTGATTGGGAGTAAATGATTATAGGACTTACACTTAAAGGGAAGATTGTTGGGATTTCAAGTGTGAGTGATAAAATCTCACATCAAGTGAGAATGGACAAATTATGGAACAAAATGAAATGACTAATAAACCTAACAGGCTAACACCATAACGTTTTAGGTTGAGATGTGGGTTTATCTCTTAGACCCATCAAGGCATAGGTGGCAGTCTCCTATATTTTGTGCTCCCCTGGCCGTTGTATAATAGTTGTATTAGAGTCAATGTTTGATTGGTTTGTGCCAACCAAATAACTGGATGGACTAAGTTTTTGGCAATGGTGATTAATATTTAGGTTTGTAAGCTGCAGCAAATTCATAGTGGACTCAAGACTTTCTCACTCTTTGTTGGTAATCCCATAAATACTCGAAGAAACTTTTTCTTAAGTGAAACTTGACGGTTAAAGGGAGGGAGATTATTGAGAATTCAAGTGTAAGTAGTTAAGTCATGTGTTAATGGATTAAGCATAGAATGTATAAGTGAAAGTAGAGCTGTCAAATAGGCCCCAAACCATTGGGCCACCCTTTTAACCCTCATTTTCAGCCCTTTTTTTTTAGCCCTCATTCATTTTGGGTTATGAAAGGGCCAACCGCGGGCCAACCCATTTTTTATGAAAACCTAATTTCCCAATTTCTGTTTGTCTTCATGAACGTTCTTCTTCATTTTTCTTCTTCTTCTTCTCTTAGTTCTTCTTCTTCACAGATTGTTCAACTCGTTCTTGTTCTCTTCTGATTTCTTCTTTCTTCAACTCGTTCTTCTTCTTCTTTGCAAAGGTACAGTTTCGGTTCCCAAGTATTTTTTTCTACTTAATGGCTTCATATGTTTTTCTTAGGGTTTTTCTGCATGTTTATCTTAGAGTTTCCGGCGATATTCAGCTCTCCGTTGAAAATTTATACAACTTCTGCTATGCAAGGAGAAGCGTATACAGTACCTACCCCTCAACAGATAGAGGAAAAGTCAAGGCCGTAGACATGCTTGGATACTGTAACTTGTCGATGTTACTTTAATTTGATGAAGATCGTTGATATATGCAGCCCTCTGCGTTTTCCTTGGCATCAATCAATGGATCGCTGCTTCCGGATTTTTCCCTGTCGGTGCGTTTCAATAATCCTTCCGTGACACTCTGTTTGGTTGCCGAGAAAGCAGAGGCTGTAGTTGATTTAGTACTTGATTTTCTTTATTTTTTAATATTTTTCTTTTTGTTTAATGCGTGTTTTTATCCGATTTTGCATACTGAATGGTGAATGCTGTGTAGGACTACTCTAAATTTCATTTTTGCATACTTGTGTTGATAGAAATTCTTAATTTGAGTAACTTTACTGAATGGTTTGGAAAAATGGTGCAGAATATTTTTTTAATGTGGCCCGCGGGTTGGCCCTAACCCGTTGGGTTATATGAATTTTTGGCCCGTGCGGGCTGGTTAATATGTGGGCTGTTTGGCCCTATAGGCTTTTTGGCCCTGACCTGCGCGGGCGAGGGCCTAACGGGCCGGGGTAGCCCGTTTTGACAGCTCTAAGTGAAAGAGCCCTTGGGTTGGTTCTCTCCTATTGAGGCTCAGGCCCAACTTTACTTTCATCCTAGTTGGGGTTGCTAAAAGGGTGAGACAATTAAGAGATAATAGTTGACAAAACTTGAATAAAGAGAGAGGACTGTAACTTTTTTTAGCAATGAGCGATTCTCATAATGATGTCCCATTAAACTGAATTTTTTTTTTTCTAGAGATTCGTCGCTGGTAGCTCTTCAAAGTGGACAATGGAATTTACAATCTAAACTCTAGATAATTCGCAGAAAATTCGTGAACACGGATTTTCTTTTTGGAGATGTTTTTAAACTCTTCTTTAATGTTTTCATCTGGTTGATGTCTTTGGGGCTTGTAGGTGACCTTTTGATATTGTGGAAGAGTTGACTATATTTGTCTATTGCTTATGAAATTCTTTGTGCCTCTCACATTGAGCACTTTTTCCCACGTTAAACTTAATGTTCTTGATTTTTGCTTTATTTTGATTTTTTTTATATTAGCATATTGGTGTTGGGTTACTTTCATATTATTATTCCGGGGAAGTTTTATTTTTTCACCGTTAGTTTATATCATATACTACACTAAACTACACTCCTTATAGTTAATATGCTACACTAAAAAATAAAATAGGATTGGACTAGAAAATTACTTGTTATAGAGCATGAGAGAGAAGTTGTAGAAGGAGGGAAGTGTTGTAGAAATGAGAGAATGAGGAATAAATTATGAAGGAATAGAGTTTTATATAGGGTGGGTGACGCCTGAAGAGTCTCGTTGTCAGACACAACATTACCAAACGAATTTTTTAATTTTTTTGTTCTGAAAATTAAAAAATAGTTTTTAAAAACCACAATCAAACGGATCAAAATCCAGATCGGCCACGAAGAGAAAAGGGAAATGATGTCCTTCAATGGGCCATTCAAGAGATAGTTAAAGAGACAAAACCATCTTCCTGATTCTTCCTCACTTGTGCACTGAAGAAAGAGAATACGAGAGAGAATTATACTTTCAGTCTGGATCAATCAACCACTCATTTCTTATATACTTTTTTTTCAATTTTTTTGTTATAAATTTATAATTTTTTATTTCTACTATTTTCAGTTAGCACATTAAATTATTTATTTGTTTATTTAAATCTATATTTTTTATAGTAACAAAAATTGAATTTTAAATTTTTATTTAAATTTAATCTTTAATTGAATATTAATTTTATTTGTCATTAATTATATAAATATTTTAATTAATGGCCTTGTATTTATTTAAATATGAAATATAAATTTATATTTATTATCCGTTTCAAACAGTTCAATTAATACCCACGGGATGAACTAATGATGCAATAACTTAGTATCGTGATGGATTTGATGACTGGGTCAGATCCTGATAATATTTTATCTAATAGTGGAACTTGGATACTGAACCACTCTACAAAATGTGTTCCGATAAATTCAATAGTAAAACTTTGTCCGTAACATATTGGAAATAATTTTAAAAATATGATATTTTTTTATTTAAATTCTCAAAACTTGTTAAATGCATCGTTGTCCCAAAAATTAGATTATAGACTGTACTTTTTAAAAGGGTGTCGGCTAACAAAAACGATATTTTTATTATTTATTTTTTTAAGTTGACATCAAAACACATGAATAAATTGGAGAAATTAAAAAAAAATAATAATAATTTCTTGAAAGTTTCTCGAAAGAAAAAAATATTAAAACATGTTAATGTTATAAAATTTGCGTCGCATTAAAATAAATCAAGTACATGTGTAATCTAGATTGTTTAGATAGGATCCTAACGGGCATTAAATGGACAGTAGCGAATTGAGTTCCTGAAGTGGGGACCATTGGCTTGGCTGGAATTGCAACGTTTCGCAGAGGTTCACTTTTAATTGTACTTCCAACCATTTGGTCCCATAGGCCATGTGCTCAATACGAAAATATTTTCAATATAATATTAATATCCTTACCAATAAATAAATAATACTAATATAAAGAGAAAATAGGTGACGTCTTCACCAAAATATTTTTCCTTTGCAATCTAACTTTTTGCCAAATTTAAGTACAAAGTGAGTAAAGTTTTATAGTAAGAGTGATCAAAATGTCACTATTTTTTCATTTTTTCTTCTTCTAAATGTCACGTCAACAGTGTTAATTTCCAATATATCACGTAGGTAAGTTCGCTACTTTAGGTAGTGAATTTGGTGGTCCCACCCCACAATAAATTCTCTCGCTCAATACAGGACTCCTTGAGCAAAGAAGCGGGCATCAATTATTATTCAATATAATATTAATATCCTTACCAATAAATAAATAATACTAATATAAAGAGAAAATAGGTGACGTCTTCACCAAAATATTTTTCCTTTGCAATTTAACTTTTTGCGAAATTTAAGTACAAGTGAATCAAGTTTTATATTAGTTAAGAATGAATTGGTCAAGCATCATATAAGGAAAAAACACTCATATACCTAATATCTTAGTGTTTTGATATGAGTTGTGATGTCTAAATTCACTTAATATCATTGTTTACTAACCCAATAATAATGTCTTTTCTCGCCATCTGTTCCTTGTCCTCCCAACCTATATTGCATTGACACGACACAAGACATGAGATACGACACGACACACGTTAATTTCAAAAAAAATGTTAGATTTTGATACGTTAGGAAATATTTTCATATTAAATAATATTTTTAATTTATGTAGTGTACATTATATTTAATATTTATTATTATAATCTGAAAGAAATAAGTAAAATATGTATTAAAAAAATGGTAAAATAATTTTGATGAAATCGTTTTGATTAAAAAAAATGTAAACATGATGTAGGAATTTAACTACCATGGTCCCAACCTATGTTGCATTGATACGACACAAGACATGACACAACAGTATGACACGTTAATTTTAAAAAATGTTAGATTTTGATACGTTAGAACACATTTTCATATTAAATAATATTTTTAAATTATGTAGTGTATATTATATTTAATATTCAATTTCTCTCTAAAGTTAAACTTTTATGTAATTTTGTAAAGAAACATAAGATATTAATATTTACTATTAACATTATATAAATATAACCCTAAAAAAATAGACAATATACTCTATCATAAATATTGATATTAAACTCAACAAAATGATAATGGTATTAAGTGTTAGATTTTACATACTTTGCAACAATGCGATATTGTTATGGAATTTACTTAGGCCTTCTCAACTTGCAACAAATTTCTTTAGTTTGAACATTGATCAGTGGCTTTCTTATAATATTGGTGGTGAGATGGATACCTACTCATCAAATAAATGGATCTCTATGTTTCTTCCTACTTACCGGAAGATTTGGTTTTGGAGAAATAAGATGAATAAAGGGGAGGAATGAAGTTCCACCTGTTGGCATTAAAATAAAGGTAATCATTCGACTTGGAGGAAGCTGCTGTGGTTAAATTGCATGTGAATCCAGGTTATAATTATCTCAATATTTCTTGGTAATTCCTGGAAGATGGGTTTGTGAAGGTTGACAAGGATGGAGTATCTCAGGGTAATTCTGGTTGGGCTGCTTGTGGTGGAGTGATAGATATGAAATTCTCAAGGCAAATGGATGGGTGGATTTGCTCATAAGCTGGGCATCTGTTCATCATTCAGAGCAGAGTTGTGGGGCATTTTTAGGGGTAGCTAAATAAGAGTTGGAATGATGGTCATAGAAAAATTATTATGGAAAGTGACTCGCTTATGGGGATCACTGGGCTCATCAAGAGTGGTGCAGATGCAACTGTTATTTTGGATACAGACATGGTTGGGGAAAGATTGGGAGGTTCGTCTGCAATATACGTTTAGAGAGGGAAACATGTGCGCTGATTGATTGGTCAATTTCTTACTTGATTCTCCTGAGATTTTTGACCAAAGGCTGTTTGATGATCCCCCTAGTAGTATTTATTTATTGTTTATGGCTGATCTTGTGTGTGTAGGGAATTAGCGCTTTGTAGCTCTTCCCTCTTAGTTTTATTCGTTTTCTTTGTTTGATGGGCGTATTGTCCTTTGATTTATTAAAAAAAAAAAAGAATATCCATAACGTGTGTTGGAATGTCGAAAATTATCAAACACGACAAGTTAATTTTTTTAAAATATCAGTGCAACATATATAGTCCTAACATTAGCTTCTATGTTTTTTGTGTATGGATTAGTCTTAAAATTTACATAACTCACATCATGTTAGTTTTTTTTTTTTAAGGTCAATTAGAGATGGCAATATTAACACATGCAATACGAGTTTTATAAAATTAGAAATTACTTTCTATATATAAATAAATCAAGGAAATAATTATAGATGAAAGATGTTTCCTAAAACTAAGTTATTTACTTTTTTATAAAGTTTTTCGGGTACATAATAAGTTGTTTATATGCTCTAAATTAACTAAAATGGATGGGAACAGATTCATATACGGTATACCATTAAAAAAGTTTATCACTTTTATAATTAATTTAATCACAGTTGATTTTTGTCAAACTAACGGTTATAATTTATTGGAATTTAATGAAATTTATTATGTCACATTTATTATTTAATTATTAATTCTCAATAATTTATAATTATTAGATTGAGAAAAATCAAGGATGATTAAATTGGTTATGAAAGTGATAAATTTTTTGGATGATAAATATATTTTGCGATAGAATATCAATCTAAAAATGCACTTCTCGTAATGATTACGACTAGAGGTGTCAATTTGGGTTGACCCACCCCGTCCCGCCACCAACCCGCCAAAAACGGGGCGGGGCGGGTTGACCCGCCAAAAAATATGGGTTGGAAAAATGAACCCACCCCGTTTTATGGTGGGTTGGCGGGTCAACCCACCAACACGCCAATTAAAAAAAAATTAATTAAAATTCAAAAAATAAATTATATTTTATGAATTTTTCTAATATTATTTTATTTTATTTCACAATTCTCTATATTTTTTTAGTCTCAATCTTAAATGTATACTAATATTTATCAAACATTATTTAGGAACTTATATATAGATAACATTTGTCATGAATAAAATTATTATTCTTTAATTTTTCTAAGAAGTACTAAGATAAAAAAAAATGGATATCATAAAAAATTAAGGAATAATGAAATACTATCTAATTGTAAAAAAAAAATTAAAAAATTATAACCCGACGGGTCAACCCTCCCCGCGGCGGGTTGAACCCATTTCGACCCACTTCTAGGCGGGGCGGGTTGAGGTGGGTTGAAAATCTCAACCCAACCCGCCCCATTTTGGTGGGTTGGCGGGTTGACCCGCCGGACTACCCATATTGCCACCTCTAATTACCACTAAAGAAATGAGAAAACAGTTATAGCATTTTCAACCATATTAGTCCACATATAGACAAGTGGTCAATATAGAAATTTCACTGGGCCATACATGAAGAAATAAGGGTTCCGTTGAAGAAGAGTCAAATGAAATAATAAAGGTTCATGTTTGGTTTTTTAAAAATAAAAATTAGGTGAGTTTAATTTTATTTTATGTTTTCTTCTTTATTTTCGTCTAAATTAAGGGTGTGGAATGATGATTATTTATAATTCTCATTATTTCGTTCATTTTTAAGTGAGTTTTTAAATAATGAAATGAATTTATTTCTATTTTACTAATAATTTAAACAATGATATAGAAAAATTTATTTTATTCTATTGTATTCACCTTCAAATATCCAACCAAAGTCGGCTATCATCAATAATTATTCAAATTATTCTAAAAATATTGAACTAACATGTGCTTGACATAAACAAATCATTAAAAAAAATATTTTTAAAATAATAAAGAAATAAAAAAGTGCCATTTTTTTCGTTTACCCTCAAAAGTCAATATACAAATAATAATATGTGAAGAAAAAATGGAAAGATCACGACTAATTACTTTGTTTAATATGAATGCCTAATTGCTTTTTTCTACAACAGATCGACAGCCAATAATATTTTTAATGGGTTTTATTAATCTCATGTTAAAGGAGATAGTTATCTCATGTTATAGAGATAAATTAGTGGGCTCCACCATCTGAAAAAAAAAGAAAAAAGAAAGAAGTGTCACAGTTGTTAGAAGAATGTGTTGAAGAGAAAAAAAAAATAGTTTTTCCATTGCTAATAACCAACAACACGAGCATCCCATCCCATGATCTTTACAAATATAGGGACAAAAAATTAAAAACAAGAAGGAAAAAAAATTCCTTAATTTTTCTATGCATCTTCCTTCTTTAATTTTTGTCGTTTTAAATTTCACCTGTTAACGTATGAATAACTTTTGCTTCTCAGATTACCAAAAAAAAAAATTTTGCTTTTCACTTTCTAATATTGTCCCCACAAGTAGGTCAAAGAAACTAGAGAAAGAATTCAGATTGCAACAAAGCATAGTAGTTAGCAGTTTCATCTTCAAGCTCCCAAAACCCATCACATATAGAAGAAAACATGTCTCCACCGCCGAACCCATTTTCACCAAAATCAAGTAACCCATAATCCTCTCTATTTGGAATCCCAAGCTCATCATCAGAAGCTTCAAGAAGATGTCTCATGACCTTCTCTTTATCATCTTCCTTGACAATAATGTCATTAGAATGAGTGATAGAAAAAGTGGCAGAGGTTGAAAAGTCCTCTAAATTGGTGGCTAGGTTGTGTTGGCCATTATTTTGAGGTGGGCTCAAAAGGGTATCTGAATCAGAGGCAAAAGTGATTTCTTGTTGGAGGGTTGTTACAAGAGAAGAGAGGTCTTCTGTGGAATCATCTTCCTCTGATTCAAGAAGAGAGAGTATGTGGTTGTATGGCTTGTGCCTCTTTGATGATATCTCTTCACAATCTACATCTTCTAATTTTACTTGGGGCTCTTCTCTTGGTCTCTTTGGTATTAAAGTTTCCTCCATTTAGAAAAATACAAATAAAAATAAAAATAAAATTGAAAAAAGAGAATGAGGGCCTTTGAAGAAAAATGGAATGAGGTGATGTGAAGTGAGAAGGTGCACAAGGGTAGAATGATAATGAAGAAGAGGATGATGCGAGAGACAAGATGGTGTAAAGGATTATATAGAGGGTAGGAAGAGAGCAAAATGCGGAGTTGTGGTCAAAATAAGTGAAAAGAGATAGGGATAGGGGAATATTAAACATTTAAACTTTGTTAGTGTGTTCGTTAGACTAGAGCATGAGAGAGACTAGGAATATTTTATTGAAAAAATAGAAAGTAACGAAAAAAAAGAAGCCAATTGTCTGACGTGGATTTGAACTAAATGTGAATGGAAATGATTGTTAATTTGTTACATGACGTCATTTGTTGTATATTTTGTGCTACACTTGGGTAAAGCGAAAGAGAGAATATTTACCAAAAAACTAAAGAAAGAAATGCACTAGGAATTTTTCTTGATTTATTAGCAAGAAAGAAAGCTGTCTAAAGTGTGAAAAAAGTTATGTATAAAGGATATTGGTTCACCGGTCAGATTGTAACACCCCGTAGTACTCTGGTTGTTAACATACATGATATTTAACATTCACAGCAGAAGACTTTATTGAAAAGGAATAAAGCGTCTTATAAAAATACGAGTAAACTTTTTCCAAAACCTTTTATAAAAACATTTCTAGAAACGTTCACGTGAGATACTGCGAAAGTGTAAATCTAAACATACATCTACTAATTTATTCCATAAGCCTGTATTAGTGGCCATTGACCATCAAGATATAACATCAAGTGTCATTCTTAACAGAGTCTCACAGACGGCATAACGGCTATATTTCAGATAACTGGGAACATGATCCCACACATACAGATAACCTAATTGATATAATATTTAAACAGATAGCTTGCAAGTCCACACAGACTGCAATCCCCTCAATGGGTCAATACAATTAATAAGGCTCCGTGCCCAAATTAACTGAAAACATGCATCAAGTCTATATTAATTCAAAGTATGAAAGCATCAGTAAATAATCCATGGCTCTAAGAATACTATCATGAGCCTAAATAAATACATACAATAATCTCCATAAAATAATTAAGCATATTAATAAGTCTACATGCCAACATCAAATCTAAACATAATATAAAATCATCAGCTGCATCATCAACTACTCCAATGCGGGGGCCTTTCCCCTAGAAGCATCACCACTACTGTGGGTACCTGAAATGATATCCCCAAACGGGGTGAGATAACAACATCTCAGTAAGCTCAAGGTTCATAGAGGATCCTCTAACCCCTGAGCCCACTTCCTGCATGATAAGTCAGATATAAAGCATATAATACAAGCATACATCATAAACATAGCATCATCATATCATCCTTGTGTAACCCCAGGGTCAAAGCCATAGACAGTTACACATGTGTGACTTCCAGGGTCAAGCCATAGACAGTCAACACAATCTCAGTATGAAATAGCTCCCAGAGTCAAGTCATAAGCAGCCTACATACCATGATCACTGGCCAGGATCCTCATAACATATATCATTAGTGCATCATCATAACATCAAGATCATATAACATCTATATGAATGTGAATGAATGCACATATACATCATACCATATACTCTCATACAATACAACCATAATGCCCACCATCATGGTGGGGCCACAAGAGAGAGGAGTCAACTAGAACTAGGAGCTTACCTTAGGGAGCTTAGCACAAGCCCACACTCCAATATAATACGTATGCTCCAACAAAATCCTCAAGTGCACGGTTCTCTAGGCACACCTAGAGTAGGAACCATTCACATCATTAATTAATAATAATTAATCAAGTCACATCAACGACTTAATCATTTAATGATTCCACTTTTCATACTCATATGCCAATATTATGCCCATTACAAGTCTAGACCAATTATTACTTAATACATATTTTAGTGCATTATTACAAGTCACTTTAATCTTCAATTACTTACATAGCTTAGAATCACATGCAAGACTCACTTAGACTATTTTCAACTCATCCAAGCCATATTTATGATTATTATAAGTTAATAAGGGTTCTTCTAAGCCCACTTAGCTTAAATATCACTTTTACGGTTTTCCCAAAACTGTACATGCTTCTGTTTTCTAGTTACTGAGAGAAACTCACTTGTTATAAAATTCTCATCTTTTAGTATGTTAATCTAGACTCAATTACCTTTCCAACAAGGTATCACATGCCTCATTTGAAATTTCCTAGCTCCGGTTATCACCATTTGAAGTTGGACAAGCAAAACTGTTTGCCAACTCCGAACAGGGCCCTAAACATCTTTTACCATTTCTGCGATTCTGGAAAATCTACTAAACCAATTGCTCTCAAATTTTTATGTAGACAACTAGACACTTTTATCTTTAATTCGACATATTATGAGCCTAATTTGAGTAAGCACAGAGGGAGAAACAATTCATAGAAGTTGCAGCCATGTCCAGCGCCCCTGTACATGGCCTCCCTGTGCAGTCCTCACTCAAACGAACATACTGAATGAAATACATCTTCAATTGATACCAAATTTTGACACCACATAGATAACATCTCAATCTTCAATTTGATATAAGGCACAACCCTATATGACCTCTGTGGAGGGAGATATGCTCTCCCCAATTTTGCCTAAAAACTGGTTACCTAGCCTTAAATGTGTTTACTTAACAAACCTTAGTTACTTTTGATTATAAATCCTAATTCACATTAATTCTTGGATTTTTCTATTATTAAGTCCCATTATGAAATATCCTTAGTCTCATTATGTCATGATAATTAAATTTTACTAATTACTTAATTAGTGTAACTAAACCCTACTTTAGTCCAATTTTAGAGTTTAATCCTTAATTAGTGTATTATGCAAAGTCCACTTCACTTAACCACTAAATTAATATCCTAATGAGATATTAATATTAATTTTAACATAGTGACCCTATCTTAAGCCTACATGGCTGAATTGTTTAGGTGTTAATATTAGTATTTTTAAGCCTATTTCTTAGTCATTTCATTAGTTAATTAAGTCCTACACTTAATTAGTCCACTAATCCATCATCTAATTAAATTTTAAACATAAAACCCTAATCATACTGTTTAGGGCAGATTTGATTAAGTGTATTATTAGGGTTCAAATCCATTCCTTAGTCATAATTAGTGTTCTTAAGGTTAAAGGTTACATTTTTAACCTTTCCCATGGTTCCCATTTTTATCAAATTAAAACATCAACCCCATAGAAATGCAGTAGGAATTTTTCTTGATTTATTAGCAAGAAAGAAAGCTGTCTAAAGTGTGAAAAAAGTTATGTATAAAGGATATTGGTTCACCGGTCAGATCACTCAACTGGATATATAAAAAATATGGA
>JAVKPL010013926.1:0-12043 GCA_032173675.1 Gastrolobium villosum
AACCCTTGCACCATCTCTGTCTCGACATCCTTGAGGATGTAGGAAGAAGTTTACTCCCTTTGTCATGCCTACCTATTTTCTGTTCACTTGTGTAGCTGTCATTTTAATGCATGAAAATGTGAAAAACTGTTTTACCAGCTTGGAACATGAATCACTATGAATTTCGGAGTTGTCCTTGGATTAAGAAAATAGATTAGGCTTTGCGTGTGCTCTAATAATCAAATTATCATGTCATTAGGCTAATCCCTTATGCTTAAGTGTTGTTGGTGGGGGTTTGCTACAGAAAAGATTATAATCGCTTGTTTGGGGTCGATAGATCGAATCGGTTTATATGATGGACTTTGGGAAACTTTCGTGTGTTAACAACTAAAGAATTGGACTAAGGAATTTTATCTTGTTTGTACTGATAATTTCGTAGACAGCAGGTTAAGACCCTATAACACATTCTTGAACTTGAGATAAAAGGTCTTGTTGATGAATGGACTTTATGCATCTAGTTACTAGCCTTAAACCAAACCTGCATGTGTAGGTTCCCTTGGAAATTTTGTCACTGGTTAACGAATGTTAGGATAAAATCTAGGCAGAAAAATAATAAGCAATTGGAAGGACTAAATCTGGTTGGCACCAAACTGTGCATGTACCTTAGCCTATGTAGACAGATTGGATTTTGCCTTCTAATGACCCCTAAACCGTATAGGAATGTATAGACATGATAAAGTAGTGGCCTCTAGTGGATGGTCATAAAAACCAGGGTACATGTATAAGGGAATTAAGTTACAATGCTTAATCAACAATGGGAGAAAAGAATTAAAGCGATCAAGTAAGGAATTAATTTAGTATATGAAGCTTGGAATCTCAGTTAAAACTTTGACTGCATAAAAAGAACATTTGATGTATAATAAATAATAAAATGCAGTTTTGGTAACTGGTTGATTAGGTGCAAAGACTCCTAACATCAGGGAACTCTATGTGATGTATATGGTGCTATGAGATAAATTCTGATTGGATATGTATATGTATCTATTTGATTAGGTGCACAAGATCCTAGCTCATTGGAATGTTTAATTGATATGTGGCTTGATGATGTTTGACAAAGAATGTTAAAGACACGAGGTAAGTGTCAGGCGATATTACCTAATGTGACTATTGACTACTGGTATAAAATTGTGACATGATGCTCCCTATGCCGTAAAAATATTATGTTCCATTATGATGAAAGGAAACTGCCAAAAATGTGCCGTGATGGCTATATGATTATGAGGTAAAGACGTTATGTGGCAGCATAACGCATATGAAAGGTATATAAGCATGCACCTTACATCATACCGCATTTTTTACGCTTTGTGTGTGAAAGCATAGCATGACATGCATATATCATGATCATATAGGCCTTGTTTTAGAATAGTTATGTACAGGACCATGTGTTTGAGCAAGCATCATATAGGCATCCCCAAGGTACCGGGGTATGGGACACTTGGCATCAGTCCGCATAGGCCCACAGATGGAATCCACATGGAGCTCAGGTGCCAAGGGTATATTTGATTCCACTGTGAAGTGCGCGCACGACGGTGCTAAAAGCGCAAAGGAAAGGCGTTATATACGCAATATATGAATATGATGAAAAGGAAAGGCGTTATATGCGCTATATATATGAATATGATGAAAAAGAAAAAGGAAAAGGAACAAGGATATGTTGAAGTGACTGTTATGATTTTGTGCCTAGTTAATACTGTTATATTACTGGTTTTGTTGCCACACTACTGGGATTTTTCTCACCCCTTCGGGGCTGCTATTTTCCAAAATGGCAGGAGGACGTAAAAGCTTATGAAGAAGTGAAGTTGCTGTTGCTTGCTGATGCATGGATTTTTGCTGTTTGATTGTTGGATAACTGTAATGCGTTATATTTCGGTACTCTTGGATGACTGTAGACTTTAGCACCTTCTACTTTGTTTTGATTCTTTTATGAGCAGTGACTGTTTTGGAAATGTTTTGTGAAAAGGGTTTTTAAACGTTTCTTAAAGAATCGAATTTTAACAGTTTTACAGGTACCTTACGGGTCATGTTTCAAGGGGCAAACGAACTCCGATTTTCTATTATTTTATATGCACGCGAAGCCCCGAGAATTTACTTTCAAACTGTGCAGGTTTTATTTTTATCCGAAACCTGTGCGAATTTTAATAAGCTTTGCTTTACAACTGGTTTTCCTGAAAACGGACAGAATGCTCAAGCAACTTGAGAGTTCTGTTCCGCGGGGCTATTCACCTCCGAATCGCGTATAATTTATATGTATGCGACGCCCCGGATGTCTAGTTTTTCAGAAGCTTGGAATATTTTTTATCGCATCTGAATTCGATTTTATACGGATTTTAAAAGACAGCAAGGTTTTCTGAAAAGTATAGAAAATTCAGCAAAGTGATTTTATAACTAAAATTTCCTATGATTGATATTGATTTCATTCTGTTAATAGGTTTTATAAGAATCAATTCTGGATCTTTTATTGCTTCAAATTAATTAATATTTGATTAAGTTAATTAAAGAAATGGTTCCATACCGCTGTAACCCTAATACGATTCTAGCAAACAACCCTCTTGGATGCGTACAAGAGTGGGTGTTACAAAATCCAAGCAATATGCATACAAGCACACAATCACACAATGCCATAATCACATAATCCAACCACAACCTTCCACTAGGTGTGGTGGAGCACACAAGGGCTAAACCCCAGTTCCAAAGGTTACCTCAATACCGAGCCCATGCTCCAAACGTAAGCTCCAAGCTTACCCGCTTCCAAAGCGTCCAAAGGAGGCAACCTAGATAATCCACAACATGATTATCAATCCATTTCCAAATGAAACATTAAATCTCAAATACTCATTCATTTTACTTCAATCTCTTTTATAGATTAAATTACCCATTATATCATGAATCACACATTCTTTCTTCTCATTCCACTTTACCACACTATACCATCACTCAACTAAACATCATTTTATATCATACCTCATCAAATTCACAACCTTTACATCATTTTTCCTCCAAACCACTCTATGGTTCGAATTCCTCAAGGTTGATTCTACAAGGTTTTCAATTCCATTTTAACACACACACTAATCATATCATCATATTATCAACCTATACCAATGGTCCACCATTCAATTATTCAATTACACCACATGCCAATTTCACAAAATTATGAAACTCCACCCAAAATTTCCTAAGTTAAAAACCTAACTTTTTCACCAAAATTTATCATAGCATTTCTAGCTTTCATGCATCATTCTAAGGCATTTTCATCTAATAGCATTTTTCCATTTGAGCTCTCTATCATCACACATCTAGAATCAAAGGTTTGAACACAAATTTCTAGATCTATGAATTCAACCATAAAAGTACCACAAATATACTCACCATCAAGTGTAGGAACACCACCAAGGCTCCATCAATCCAAAGGAGATCCAAAACTCTCAAAAACTTCAAGAACACCTAAGGGTTCGAATCTGAGTTTGTCCATTTTCGCCCCAAGGAGATGATTTCATGGCTTCTAAGTGTTACCAATGGCTTTGGAAGGTCGTTTACAATAGATTTCAACACCAAAATCAAGTGATTTGGTGGAGAAATGAGGAATTGGTGAGAGAAGAGAGAAATGGGGGGTTTGGGGTTCAATTGGCAGGGGAGGCGCGAGGGAGAAGAAGAAAAGAGAGGAAAGAAAGAAGAAAAAGAGGGTGGGGCCAAGTGACTTCGGTCACACGGGTCCCACACGCGATCTAACTTTCACTCCGATAAAAATTCTGATCATATATTCTTAATCTACATATTTTTCCAGTCCATGACATATTTTTCTTTCCTCAAAATTCTCATAAAAATTTCACACTTATCGGTACACTCGTACCGCAGTATCTTTCACTTAAAAAGTCACTATTCATCACTTTTTCACAATTTTGCCTACTCACTCAATTTTCCGTCCTGATTCCATTTTCGGCATTATTTTTGTCATATCAAATCTCTAACTCCATTTTTCATGCCTCGGTTTACGTTTTTTGGCAAATTACCATTTTGCCCCTTTTTGCCCATTTTGGCCCTAATTCTCGGATTTTCACTAATCCTTCCCTTTTAAACCCACATTTTATCACATAAATTCACATTTAATTTTCCGAGGTGTTATATTCACCCCACCTTTTAGGAATTTTGTCCGCAAAATCAACTATGCACATATGCTAACTCGGGATACAGCCAGAGAATCTCAGTCCCCCGTACCCAAGAAGCCTCATCCAGTGCGCGGACACCAAAATAATTATTTACATTTTTATCTTTTGGCTTTTCAGCCACATTTCACAATAGTCTTGCCTTTCAAAGGCCCACTGGGAGACCTCAAGTCCTTCCCAATCTCAATCTCAACCGGTGACACCACATGTGAACAACCGGAGTGCACCACACAGCTGTGCACTATCTCTGCTTTACAAAGTCAATTTCTTTTAATTCCTTTTCAGTTTCATTTCACAAGTCCGGCTACCTAGCACACATAGCCCATAATTTCTCTTGGCAGGTTCCCCTACCTAGTGCACATATCACAACTATGCCTATAGGATCATACCATATTCTGTTCACTCTGTGCCACACAGGCGACTATTACTTACTGGCACATTACATCCACAAATTATCTTTCTTTGAATTTTATCTCCACGGAGTATTAACTCTTGTCATCAATCTCTTTCGCATTTCTTATTCCACATTAAACACTATTATGGAATCTCACAGCCTCTCAGTGCAACTCACCGAGTAATCATACCGTTCACGCTCACTATACTTCTATTTTCTGAGGGACAATTCCCCATTTTTGGCACCTAGCCACAACTCGTATATCCACATTTTGCTTTTCTCATGTTCTTAACCTACAACGTACAATTTCACCTCAACACTTTATCTTTAGCAAGCAACATCTTTGTGCTCAACTGCCAATTTATCCTCACAAGTCCACCAACTTCACCAAAACACAATGGCGAATCTCTCTCTCAAGACCTTTATCTGGTCCCCAATGGACCACACATTACAATTCATACCTCTCATCAGTCATTTCAACTCTTTCAATCACGAATTCACTCATGAATTTTATACACTACATCGGCTAATTCAAAGCCTTCAACCATGAATTCACTCATTAATTTTCATACACCAAATAATACTTGCCATTTCAACTAAACCTCTCAAAACTTAACACATAGTTCATCACTGATTTCTCACATTAAAGGCAACATGCCTAAGATTTCCACCCATAACTTTCTTTATTTACCGTTACATACTCATTCATCAATTCCTCATTTATTTCATTCTATACACCTCACCTTCATCATTATCATTTCGTTCAACCAGTATGTATCACTCCAAGGTCACATGTCAACTCTCTCTCATACCTGTCCCATCATATAGGGATTTTCAGACCTATTTATCATACCATAAGGAACTAAATCCATCACTGTCATCACCTTCATAGTTTCATATCGGCTCTTACACAAGTCTCTCGGACTATTCAAGTAATACTAGCACTCTCAATCACATCTCTTGATACCTATCCAAAAACAACCTCAACATTGTGTATTTTCAACACATCTCTCACTATAATTTGCATCTATACACTTCATCAGTGACTCGACCACCAGGGTAAAGATATCAACCTTTTATTCCAACAAATACCATTCTATTTAATAGCTAGTATCACACTTTCTTATCTGAATACCTCACAAATAACCATTTATTAAAATCATTGGCCACCTTGGGCCACCAACTTAACTTAACATATCACCATCACAAGCCTTTCCATAAAACTTTGACTCAATCCATCATCACTAATCAATTTTCCATTCCCTTCACATAGGGCGATAATCCAATAATTCATTTCGTAATTTCCGTAAAACCATAATTCCACACTACCACACTTGGTATACGCTCATGCACATCTCCGAGTGCTCAATTTTATAATTCAAACTGCCATCTCATGGCACCTCTCACATTTCATCATATTAGGCATATTACTGTTCACTTACAGTTATCCAAAATTTCACCTCTTGCGTTCCTCACAAGATACAATCCTCTAATACAATGGGTAAGAACATCCCAGGTTTAACCCCTCGAGCTCTTGCTGTCCTAAGGGCCCCAGGTGCAATGCCCCACCAATCAGAGAATCTGTCCTTATAATTCACGCAAGAAGAGGTAACATGCCACAGGCTGTACTAACAGTCCCGCTAACACAAGGTTCTACCTCACACTACCTTACTTATACAAGATAATAATAATCATCTCCAGGAACATAATCCATACGGAGATAGCCATATACTCAGGGCATATAAGCCACACAAAGATAAACACATTCACATCCAATCCGTATATAACGGCAAACAGATTCTTATATAGATACATAATGATATACTAGATATATCCTACTTTTGCACCATCCACTATAATTTTCCAATATGGTTCTTTTCTCAACATTCCACTCATTCACTTGACTAGTCATTAGTCTTAGTCCATAGCATAATCATCCCCACATGGTTCCAACATCTTTCTCATTCTTTGACACATAATTCTCAACTCTTAATAGTACCCATATTTGATACAGTTCTAATCCGTTGTCCATCATGACTCATAGAAGCTATGCTCCAACTGTAGAAGATCCACTTCAATAAAATAACTTCACTTTTCATCTCAATATTTCACCATGACACCAAGAGTGCCCTTATATAACCGTCCATGCATTCAGTGCATCAGGACCACCAGATAAATCTCAATCTCGAGCAGCGCTCGCCTGGGACTTCCAAGAGCATCAACTCTTAGGATTCAATCCACAAGGGGAAACCCAGGACAATATTAATTGCCACATCATTACCAACATGTGTGCCAAGGTATAACTTGCACACCGGGACTCCATCACGAATCCCACACCACATTGAGCATCCAACGACACTCCAAAGAGACAATCTCTTCACATTTCCCATCATAGGGAATTTCACTTACATCGTTACTCTTTTACCAAAAATAATTTTTCTTTTCCATAGAGTTTACTAACTCAAAACAACACAATTATACATTTAGGCACCCCGGCCTTCACAAAACATACACATTTACACATACATATATTTACAAATAACACTTTGCCATCACAGGATCACTATCCACATATAGTTACACCACATCCTCAACATTTCAATGCTACTCAACATTATGGAAGCATATTAGTACAATTAATACACCACACTCAGTTATATTTTCTCACCTCACATTTATCAAGTCCAACCATCCTTAACTTACGGACTCTCATACTTTCAATCAAATTCACCAAATGCCACACATGGCAATTTTCCTCAACTTCTTATATTTTACGTTTTATTCATATGATATCCTCACTTATATCCAGCCAACATTAACTCATCATGGACCTAAGTCCCAATTTCAACATTGAATTATCCTACACGTCATTTCCACGGTTCTTTTATGTTACTCACAATCCTCAATCAAATTTTTGAATTTTCTATTTTACTTATACATCCAAGCATATCAAGTCATCCATGTGCATGCCCTCATCAAGGGTCTTATAACCGTATACTTTACCCTAAGGTATCCAATATTCCATATAGACACTCATATTCAAATTTTCACAATTTCATCGGGGTTCCAATTCCCTTACCACATCAAAGATATACTACTAATTCCACACACCATATACTCGAATATTCTAACTTCCATACATTTAGGAAAGACTACCAACATCACCATACCAATACCAACTCAATTCAATCATTTATATATACCATCACACCTTCCTTTATTTCTATTCATTACAATACATGTTTACATTTCACCTTTTCATCAATTACCACCAATTTCACTAAGTTCCAACAATCTAATAGCAACATAAATTTTTATTGAATAAATCATCATTATACAATCATACTACCACATTATGCACAATTCACAACACCATTAACTTACTAAGTCCTCGATTATACCAATTCCACTTACTAACCTATCCATCCGTGGGGTAGTCAACACTGCACCCACTATTTTAGCCTAAAGACTGGCATTGGTGCTCCAGGGTTGTTACGAAGGCATCTTACACTGACCACACATTGAACACAAAGAAATGGGTTGATCAGGCCCAAGCTAAGGAATCACATGTGTAGCAGTCAATAAGAGTCTACGTACAACTATACAACACTCACCTCAATTATACAATCATCAGAGTTCCCTAAAGAAACTGCTCTGATACCATAAAATGTAACAGCCCGTTACGTACCGGTATTGTTAACATTGATTATGATATTAAGCGCAGTTACAATCACAGTAATTGGGTTAATTAATTACGGGTAAACTTTTTCTTTTTATCATATTCCTTTTTATAACCATTACCTTTTCCGTAATCAATTAAAACAACACCATAATTGTAAATGCAGTACGCGGAAGCATTCAGCTTAACAACACCTATACTCTTTCTTTTTATTCAACTCATTTAAACCCATTAGCTTAGTTTCATATCTTACCAAGTTCTACCCCTTTACATTAGTTACGCGTGGTTTCAAACCACTCACCATGTGGAGTTCTACCCATCGAATTAAACCCCTTTCTTTTAGTCTAGAAAAACTTAAATTTTCAAATTTTACACTGTGGTAATCGATTACCAGTGGGTGGTAATCGATTACCACCTGTCAAAAATGAGGCAGTAGCTAATTTTTGACCTCCTCTGTTCTGGTAATCGATTACCAACCTTGGGTAATCGATTACCTCACATGGTAATCGATTACCAAGGCTCAGTAATCGATTACCAGTGAAGACAGTAGCTAATTTTTCGTCCCCTGTTGCATGGTAATCGATTACCATGCTTGGGTAATCGATTACTATGCAGTAAAAGTGACAGATTACAGCATTTTAAGCCCCCAAGAGGTTGTGTAATCCATCCTTAACATCTTAGTACTCCACACAACACTTAAACATACTCTTATGTAGGCCCTAGGCCCTTCAAACATGCATTTTCACTCAATTATGCAACGTTTACATAGTCTTTAATATAATGGCCATTTTACATCAAATATGGTCCATTTTACAACATATTCACCAAGGCTTCAATTACAATGAATGTGGCAATGGACAAGTCCCATGCTCACTCAAATATACAATATTTACTCATGTCCTACATATACATCATATTGAAGAATCTAACATGTATTCATGAACTTACAAAGCATGGCATTTTCAACATGCATAGGTTCATGATCAATGACTAAAGCATAAAACATATGCAATATATGTCCCCATCCAATGCTCATCACATAGTGCCTCCAACATGCACCTCATGCTCCACTCTTCCAGGCTCAACCTGACCTGAAATGATGCCCCACAACACGGGGTGAGATATATAAATATATCTCAGTAAACCAAGGGCCCTGGAGGTTTCTCCACCCCATGGCTCACTCAATGTGCAAATACAACATCATATAATATGCATGTAATACAATATCACCCATCAACTGGAGACAACCCGAGAACATCCACTCATGGATTCATGTTCAAGGACTCCATCATATAACTCCCGAGACAGTCCTGGCGCCTCTCCCATGGTTGAGAAAACTCCATGGCAATACCCAACCGGAACTCCTCATGAGCCCTATCCGGCGGACGTCCCCGTTTGGATCATCCTGGCGCCGCTCCCAGAGTCGACTCCACGGCAAAACCCGACTGGCATTCTCACAAGGACGAATCCAGCGGATGTCCAAACTCCACACACGTCAACTGGCCAGTGACCAAACAATTTTCATAAAATCCAAGCAATATGCATACAAGCACACAATCACACAATGCCATAATCACATAATCCAACCACAACCTTCCACTAGGTGTGGTGGAGCACACAAGGGCTAAACCCCAGTTCCAAAGGTTACCTCAATACCGAGCCCATGCTCCAAACGTAAGCTCCAAGCTTACCCGCTTCCAAAGCGTCCAAAGGAGGCAACCTAGATAATCCACAACATGATTATCAATCCATTTCCAAATGAAACATTAAATCTCAAATACTCATTCATTTTACTTCAATCTCTTTTATAGATTAAATTACCCATTATATCATGAATCACACATTCTTTCTTCTCATTCCACTTTACCACACTATACCATCACTCAACTAAACATCATTTTATATCATACTCCATCAAATTCACAACCTTTACATCATTTTTCCTCCAAACCACTCTATGGTTCGAATTCCTCAAGGTTGATTCTACAAGGTTTTCAATTCCATTTTAACACACACACTAATCATATCATCATATTATCAACCTATACCAATGGTCCACCATTCAATTATTCAATTACACCACATGCCAATTTCACAAAATTATGAAACTCCACCCAAAATTTCCTAAGTTAAAAACCTAACTTTTTCACCAAAATTTATCATAGCATTTCTAGCTTTCATGCATCATTCTAAGGCATTTTCATCTAATAGCATTTTTCCATTTGAGCTCTCTATCATCACACATCTAGAATCAAAGGTTTGAACACAAATTTCTAGATCTATGAATTCAACCATAAAAGTACCACAAATATACTCACCATCAAGTGTAGGAACACCACCAAGGCTCCATCAATCCAAAGGAGATCCAAAACTCTCAAAAACTTCAAGAACACCTAAGGGTTCGAATCTGAGTTTGTTCATTTTCGCCCCAAGGAGATGATTTCATGGCTTCTAAGTGTTACCAATGGCTTTGGAAGGTCGTTTACAATAGATTTCAACACCAAAATCAAGTGATTTGGTGGAGAAATGAGGAATTGGTGAGAGAAGAGAGAAATGGGGGGTTTGGGGTTCAATTGGCAGGGGAGGCGCGAGGGAGAAGAAGAAAAGAGAGGAAAGAAAGAAGAAAAAGAGGGTGGGGCCAAGTGACTTCGGTCACACGGGTCCCACACGCGATCTAACTTTCACTCCGATAAAAATTCTGATCATATATTCTTAATCTACATATTTTTCCAGTCCATGACATATTTTTCTTTCCTCAAAATTCTCATAAAAATTTCACACTTATCGGTACACTCGTACCGCAGTATCTTTCACTTAAAAAGTCACTATTCATCACTTTTTCACAATTTTGCCTACTCACTCAATTTTCCGTCCTGATTCCATTTTCGGCATTATTTTTGTCATATCAAATCTCTAACTCCATTTTTCATGCCTCGGTTTACGTTTTTGGCAAATTACCATTTTGCCCCTTTTTGCCCATTTTGGCCCTAATTCTCGGATTTTCACTAATCCTTCCCTTTTAAACCCACATTTTATCACATAAATTCACATTTAATTTTCCGAGGTGTTATAAGCTCGAGGGGTTAAACCTGTGAATGTTGTTACCCACTGTATTGGGAGAGTTTTTCCATATGGTTAACGCAAGATGTGAGGTTATATATTTGTAAATGGACAATAGTATGTCAAATTTGGATATAAGAGTTATGGCTTAGTGTGTAAGAACTTTGAAGTGTGATAGTGAAGCACTAATGTAAGTGTAAAGTAAATCTGAGGAAATAAATTTTGTCTCTAAGTGAGGTAGCAAGTTAGTTGGAACCCTCGTCTTATGACCAAAAAGGGATAATAACGTGAGTTAAAGTTGACATAATGAGTAAGTGTCCTTCTAGGAAGGCTAGTGATGATCAAGATCTCAGGTTAAAACAGTAAAGTGTTAGCCCTAAGGAAAAGATGAATTGAAATAGAGTCAAGTGCGAACATGTATTAATGGATGGGAACTATAGTTGTAATTGATTACCAAAAAGTGAATAGCTTGGTTTTGCTGGTAAAGTAGATTGAGAAATGTTGTATGTGATCGCATATGCCACTTATGGTGGAAAGTGTGTGGAAAATGCACAATGATTGATGATGTTTTGATTAAGTAATAATGAGGTATGGACGAGTGTTTGTGGTAATTTTGAATATTCTAAGAGACCGATATACCAACTGGTGGTGAATTATAGAAGTGGTGGCAATAATGGAATTGATTTTAAGTTAAGTGTCAAGGATTCC
>JAVKPL010013927.1:0-11981 GCA_032173675.1 Gastrolobium villosum
ATAGGCTCGTAGGCCAGATAAGCCGACCATTTTATTATGCAGGCCTAGGCCAGGAAGGCCAAAGCCTTGCCTGCCCTGGCCTATTTACACCCCTAGCCATAGCTCCACATAACAACATTAACAAACATTTTATTAAGTCCCAAGCAATCACTAACCACTTTAACCTCTACAACTACTCACTCACACCCCTACTCAATGTTATTAAAACCGGCCCGGTCATTGAACCGATCGAGGTACTGGGTCAATGGGTCACTAGTTCAACCAGTGGGTCACTGGTTCAACCGCATGACCCGGTCATTATATGGAATTTTATAATATATATTAAAAAGTATAAAAATACTCAAATATCTGTAAAAAATGATTAAAATTTCAAATATTTTAATATAAAAAATAATAAATCACATATTATTATCCAATAAAGGATCAAACAAAAATATAATGATCGTGATACGGGGCTTTAGGTTCAAAAAATGACATTTCTAACTATAAATCAAATCAAATCAAATTTTTTTGCATAGTGCATAATTGAGATAATATTAGTATTGTAAATACATAACTTATGTAAGTCAATAAGTAAAAAAATACTCAAATATATCCATTATGAATTTTTTTTTTAAAAAAAAATTTGAAATTTTTTTTTTTTTGTGTTTCATAAAAACCGGCCGGGTCGCACCGGTTCTGATGCATGACCGGTCCGTTGCTTGAACCGGACCGGTTATATGACCGGTTCCCGGGTGACCCGGCCGGGTCGGTCCGGGTTTAATAACACTGCCCCTACACCTATAAAAACCAGCAAACATCTTCCTTCCTTGCTATCTCTCTCTTCTCAATAACTCAACTAGTTATTGAGAATTTAATTTAATAATAATAACAAGCATATTGAATCATGGCTTACCAAGTCATCAATTCCACCCTTTGGTGCTATGTTTTAGCTCTTGCGATTGTCATGTTATTCATTCCAAATGTTAGTTCCACCAAGCAATCCAAGAAAGCACAAGGCTTGAAAATGAATGTTATTGATCAATGCTGGAGATTGGATCCTGAATGGAGGAAAAATCGGACACAACTTGCCACATGCTCGGTGGGCTATGCAGGGAAAATGACAAACAACATAGGAAAGGACCTCATCTATTATGAAGTTACTAATCCTAGTGACGACCCAATAAACCCCAAACCTGGCACCTTGAGATATGGAGCTTCTAGGATTCAGGGTAAAGTGTGGATCACATTCCAAAGAGACATGCAAATTAGGCTCGAGAGACCCCTCCTCATTAGCAGTTTCACCACCATTGATGGTCGAGGCGTCAACGTTCACATTGCTAACAATGCATGCTTCATGATCTATAAGGTAATCATCAACTCCAATTAATTAATCTAGTACAGTTAACATTATAATTTTTTTCCTTTCTAATTTTTTTAAATATAATATAAAATTAATTATTCATTTTTATATCTTCACGTGACAGTTTGATATTTTAATATAGTTGGGTTATCACATAATATTACAACCTCAATGATCAAAGTAATTTAAATTTTGATTAGTGTTGCCACCCCTATGAAAAAAATTATATTATCTACGCTTCAATCGAAAAAAAAATTCTTGTGAGAGGATCCAAATTATAATTCATACGTAAAAGTATATATGTAACATAAAATCAATTATGTGTACGTCGTCCTCCAATTAACACGAGATATAATATAAAAATTATTTATGGGTCTTCGCTCTCGGCTTAAATTTTTTGGTGAGAAGATTTTTTTTGTTTTTTTTTTTGATAAATCTTATGTACCATCCACGGGAGGCAATCTTGTTCAGGTAGGGTTTAAGATTAAGGCTTTAAACCCCTCACAAAAATAGTATTGGAGAGAATCGATGATTGCTTTATATGGTGTTAAAGTATATGTGACCACGAGATATGAGTTCAATCCTCACAGTCTCCTGTTTTTTAGTAAAATTGAGTCAACATAAGGTAGAATAAAAAGAAAGAAAGAAATATGCATGTACAACATCCACGCTCCATGCTCGAAAGGCTCTTGCGTTTGCGTGAAAAAACGTGTTAGAAAAATATAATATAAAAATCATCTATTAACCTTCACTTCACATCATAAATTTGAGACGGTTACTTATGACTTATTCACAACTGCATGCTTATTTGTTATTAGGCAAGCAACATAATCATCCATGGGATTAGGATTCATCACTGCAGACCTAATAGTTGTAAAAGGCATAATTCATTCTACATTATTAAAGTAACAAAATTGAACACGCAAATGAGAGTACAAAAGAATGATCAGACACGTTCAGCGTGCATTGCACATGTAGATTCTGCAAATCAAAGTGATCAAGAATATGGGGTAGTGTTTCTCCACTTTGTATTAGCATTGTTGACCCTATGATGGAGAATCCTATCCAAATGTTTCCACGGAGAATATTTATTATGTTCAGGAACCATCATTTTTTAGATGATTCTTTAATATGAATTAGAAAGCAAAATTAAAAAAGGAAAAATAATATGAATAAAATAAAAAAGAAAAAATTGATATTATAAGAGTAAGCACTAAATTATTAGATGGTCCTGAATCATAAAAAATATTTCCGTTTACATAGTGATTTTTGTTCTCTTTTATCTTTATGTGGACATTTTCTGTCAAGTGATTATGCACAAATATTGGAATTTCCTTCGTATCTTGAGCATTAAAGTTGTGAAGTAGTTGTGTTCCAACAGAAAATTTTCCATAGAGATAATTATTTTTATGAATGAGTATGTATTCATCCCTTTAAAATTAATTTTTAAATCCTTTAAATTATAAGAGTTAAGAACATCTGTTTGTATTTTCAAATTTTGTTTTGAATTTGAGTTAATAAATTCGATTTTAAATAAATTACTTCTTAAAGGTTATTTTTAAAACTTACGTAAATTTATTTTAATCTTCAAGATTGAAATAACAGCATAATAAAAAAAATTCATATTATTTCACGTAATCAAAAATTGAGTAACAATATCTTATATAGTATAAAGTAATGTTTCCATATCACATGAAGAAAAAAAATTGATTTCGTTCTTTATTAGGATTTGACTTCAAATAATATTTTAGATTTGAGTTAATTAATTCGATTTTAAATAAATTATTTTTCAAAGTTTATCTTTAAAAGCTATGTAAATTAATTTTAAATCTTCAAGATTAAAATGAGAGCATAATAATAAAAATTCTCATATTATTTTACCAAAAAAAAAATCAAGGAAACAATATTTGATGCAATACGGAGTAAATGTCTCCATATCATAGGATAACTTAGAAGAAAAGATATTCAATAAAATGGTTCAAATTCAAGCATGAGGATGTTAAGGTGTATGTGTGATTATACGGGAATAAATAAGATGAGAAATGAAGATATTCGACGAAAGGTAGGGGTATTACCGATGGCTGAAAAGATAAGAGAACATAGATTGAGGTGGTTTGGGCACGTAATGAGAAGGCCCCTGGACCCCGGATGCTCCTGTCAGAACAAAAGTTTGTTACCAAGAGCTCAACACAAAGAAAGATAGAGGTAGACCGAAACTTACTTAGGGGAAAGTAATAAAGCAAGATCTAATGGATTGAAATATAAATTGGCAGACAGTGTGCCTTTAGCCTTAGAACAAAATGGAGAAAATCTATATGCATGGTCGAGGGTTAGAGCCGTTGGTATTCCCATGTTCAGGATGGTCCCTCTTTGGTCCTTTTTCCTCTTCATCTTCCCCCTCTCTTATCTCCTCTTCTTTTGACTCTTTTATAATTATATTTATATATTTATATATAGGGACAGGATCAACTTACACCAGTGTAAGAAAAATAATTCTTACACCAGATTTTAACCGTTGATTTACGTGCATCTAACGGTTAAGATTTATTATGTCTCGTTAATTAATTAATTATTAATTCCCAATAAATTTTAACCGTTAGATGCACAAAAATCAACGGTTAAGATCTGGTGTAAAAGTTATTTTTCTTACACCGTGTAAGTTGATCCTATCCGTTATATATATATTACTATTTTATTTATTTAATATATATATATATATATATCATTATATTTTATTTATTTTTATTTATTTATCTTTTTTTATCCCTCTTGTTTTTTCTATTTGGGTTCAACTATCACCGACCCCGATTAATTTAGGATAAAGATGTTATTGATATTAACGTTGACAGAAAGAAAAGATATTCAAAGATTCCATAAGATTGCGTCATAACTCATGAGTAAATATATTTAAAATAAATTACGTGATTCCCTGTATCAAATGCCGGATTAGTGATAAATTACGTGATTCTGTACCAAATGCCGGAGTAGTTAATAGATTAAAAACAAGGGGTTTGCATTTCTATGCATTTATCATGCAATATAAAAAAATTAATAATATTTATTATGTCATTTATTAAATTAATTATAATTTATTGAAAAATAATAACATTTATTTTGTCATTTATTAAATTGATTATAATTTATTAAAAAATAAGAACGTTTATTTTGTCATTTATTAAATTGATTATAATTTATTGAAAAAATAAGAACGTTTATTGTGTCATTAATTAAATTGATCGTAAGACTTTTTTGTTGTAAGTGGATCCTCCGAAAAAAATTTGAAACACGAAAACGAATTTTTATATAAACACAATCACTTCTCTATAAAACCCTGAAAATAAACATTGTATTCGAGCTTGCGCTTTGATCCTTGTACTTTGGAGTTGCATAAAGCTAAAGGAGTGGTAGGGTTTGTACTTTGCTCTGGAATATGACCTTTGAAATCGTAATGAAGAGAATTCGCTCACCGGTGGGTGTCTCTCTCTCATCCTGCTGTTATGTTGATTATGTTTCTTGCATAAGGTTTTGTTACAATTATAGATTGATGTTGTCACTCATTCACGAACCTATCCGTTTTGGCTAATTTGGAACTTGAATTGAGCAGAAGAAAAAATTCTTAATTTTTTGAAACTACAATTGCAAAAATATTTTTATTCTTATCTCTGGCAAAAATATTGGAGCCCAGAATGGGGCAAGTTTTTACCAACATTTTGGAATTGTTCTTTGTAACCATACATTTCTCAAAAGCAACGCCTAGTTATGATTTTGAGCTTTTGTATGCATATTTGGAGTTGCACTTTTGCTTAATAATTAGTTTTTCTTAATTGCATAGTTTTGTTTTTGGTAGATACTTATAAAGTTCTATGTGAGTGTTGTAGCTTTTTCACCTCCCAAGATAGAGCAAAATACTGACACAGTTCTTTCTTTTAGCGATTAACCAACGACAAACGCTGACAAAAATCTTGATCTTTTTCCTCCGTGCATCGCACGGGTACTGCACTAGTGTTATGAAAACTTAGAATACTTGTATCAAATAAATTAGTTAATAGATTAGAAATAAGGGGTTTGCATTTCTTTGCATTTATCATGCAATATAAAAAAATTAATAATATTTATTGTGTCATTTATTAAATTGATTATAATTTATTGAAAAGTAATAATATTTATTATGTCATTTATTAAATTGATGATAATTTATTGAAAAATAATAACGTTTATTTTGTCATTTATTAAATTGATTATAATTTATTGAAAAATAATAACGTTTATTTTGTCATTAATTAAATTGATTGTAAGATTTCTTTATCCTCCGAAAAATCTCTATATAAACACAATCACTTCTCTAGTGTGCTACGTAACTTTCATAAAACCATGAAAATAAATATTGTATTCGAGCTTGCGCTTTGATCCTTGTACTTTGGAGTTGCATAAAGCTAAAGGAGTGGTAGGGTTTGTACTTTGCTCTGGAACCTGACCTTTGAAAACGTAATGAAGAGAATTCGCTCAACGGTGGGTGTCTCTCTTTCTCTCGCTCTCCCTCTTTCTTTCTGTCTCTCTCTCACATTCTGCTGTTATGTTGATTATGTTTCTTGCATAAGGTTTTGTTTCAATTATTAGATTTGTTCGATTATAATTACTATTTTATTGAGTTTAATATAAATATTTGGGATATCTTATATTTCTTTGCACAATTATGAATATTATAAGTTTAGATTCATTTTTTTGTTAAATTATTGAATATTAAATATAATATACACTACATAAATTAAAATTATTATTTAATATCAAAACGTGTCCTAACATGTCGAAATCTAATATTTTTTAGAATTAACGTGTCCGAGTGTCGTGTTGTATCGTGTCACGTGTCCCGTGTCGGTATCGGTGCGACATAGCTCCTTATGCACGTCGACACACCATACTCAACATACGTTTTGTATGCTTTATTCACACTCACCCGTTTGATTAAAATTTAAGTGGATTGTTTTCACTCATATTGTTTATTTATTTAATACACACACATATATATAGGATCCATTGACACCGGTGTCAAATTTTGAAATTTGACACCAAATCCTAACCGTTGATTTCCGCCAATCAAGGGTTATCATTTATTGGCAATTAATGATTAATTAATAAGTGTAATTTCCAATAAATGATAATCGTTGATCGACGAAAACCAACGGTTAGGATTTGGTGTTAAATTTCAAAATTTGACACCAGTGTCAAAGGATGCTGCCCCATATATATATATATATATATATATATATATATATATATATATATATATATATATATATTATGTTTTATTTTGAACAATTCTGTTTTTATAATAGGAATATTCAAAAGAGGAAGGTTATACTTACAACCTATTTTTTTTACAACCTTTTGCAACCATAATCTTAACCGTTGATTTCCGCAATCACGGTTATTATTTTCGCAAATTAAATTTATTAATTAATTATTAATTCACAATAAATGATAACCGTTGATTGACGGAAATCAACGGTTAAGATTATGGTTGTAAAATATTGTAAATAATAATAGTTTGTAGGTATAAACTTCCTCTATTCAAAATATAAAAAAAAAAATATAGATAAAACATAAATTGAAAATTATATTATTGAATTGAAACATAAGATAAAAAAAAATATCCCGTAAAATTTATTACTGAGACAAACTAGTTTATTCTTAAAAAGAAGTATGTATAAAAAAAAAGTTATGTCTTACTAATTCTATTTTACGCTAGTGTCATGAAGGGTTTAAAAATCTGCCTTCAAATATAACATCTTTATCAGGAGTTTAAATCGTGATCCTAGAACAGTTCCGATTAGAATTGTCTCCCATATAAGATATATATTGTTTATAAAAAAAAAGCCTTCAAAATAAATACATTCATGTTGAATTTATTTGAGATTTCGCAATAAAATTGTCTTCATTTCCTCTCTGTTGTATAACAAATTGTCTTCATTTTATTCTATTTTAAATATAAAACTAATTAATTAATATTGCACATTAAATAAAATTTCTAACACATTATTGAAGAGCATTGACATATAAGTTTTCTATTCCTGAGTTTCCACCGCAGAGGGAGATAGAGTTCTCCATAGATTTATTGCCTGGTGTGGGGCCTATTTCATTGGCTCCATACCGGATGTCGCCACCAGAGTTGGCGGAGCTGAAGAAGCATATTGAGGAGCTTTCAGCGAAAGATTTTATTCGGCCGAGTGTGTCTCCCTGGGGAGCACCGGTCATTTTTTTGAAAAAGAAAGATGGGACCATGCGGTTGTGCACCGATGTTGCGAACTCGGCAAGTATACCGATCGTTCCAAGTAATAAAAGTGATGAAGTAGAGTATCGTCTCCACAGGGATTGTAGACCAAGTACTATAATAACCAGTCCCCTTAAGTTGAATGGAAAAAGAGGGTAGCAATAATTGTTGATTCAAAAACAAAAAGTAAATTAAAAAGTAAATTGCGTATTTTTAGGGTTTTCTTAAGAAAGAGATGAAGAAAGAGATTGTGAAAAACAATTGTGAAAAGATTGCAGTAAGAGTACAAACACCTGTCTGATCCCCACCTTGTAATCTGAATATAAATCTACAATTGAATTACTCTTTTGATCAAACGATTCACCATCTTTTATTTAATTGGTTAAGCCCTAATCCCTTAGTGATCTTAACCTTATTAACCCTATTAGAACCCTAATCCCTTAGTGATTCCTTTTCAGGTTAATCATGCAATTCGGTGAATCTTTCGCGTTTGCGGTTCATGTAGCCTATCCCTAGTGCGTACATGAACAGCTATTTTCCTCCTGTTCGGGTATTAGGATCCCAATATCCCTATTGTGAATCCTAACCCTGGTGATCTGTTAGAATGATCAGATCTAAAAGATCAATGAGATGAAGAGCGAAGGGAAATAGATGCAAAAGGATAAACATATATAAATCAGATCCAAACTACAAGGGGTTCACATTCAGGGTTGTGACCCTTACCACAATACTAAGATCTAGCCAACCATATTCATGGCTGATCTCAAATAAAATTCAACAAGAAAGTAAATTACAAGAATCAATGAAGAACGAACGACGAACAACCTTCTCCCTCTCCAATGACGGTCTCTTCTAGGTTTTGAATGTGATTTTAGAGATCCCCTTCCTTCAAAGGTTGAGCCTCTTTTTATAAGAGGGATTCTGACCTAATTTGTATTTTTGAATCTCCTAACTTTCGCGCCTCCCGCGCTCAGAGCGCCACTCCCGCGCTCTGAGCGTGGGAGTCACTGCCATTTTTTTCCTTCCCGCGCTCTCAGCGCCAAACCCGCGCTGTGAGCGCGGGACCTTCTGTCCATTTTTGCCTTCTCGCGCTCTCAGCGCCACTCCCGCGCTGAGAGCGTGGGAACTTAGGTCTTTTTGATATGTTTTTGCCTCCTTTTGTTCATCTTCTTTGATATTCAGACTTTGGATATTTTTACTCTTTTTCTCTGCTTTTCTTGCATTGATTGAGTCATTTTCTTCCTCTTTTTGCCTTGTAATTTCCTATATGCTGACCGCATATCAAATAATTCCCAGATTTGAACTTTGCTGTCCCTAGCAATGTATAAGACTAAATCCAGGAAACAGATTAATCCAACATAATACTGTACAGCCAACAGATCATCTTACTAAGTATGCTTGAATCAATGTGAAGAATTTTTAATAATGCCTTTTATGAAAAGATTTAGAATCTAATTTGCACATCCCTCACCCAGATAATCAAATAACGCTCAATACTCAAGTGTTTGGGGGAATGACAATTACTCCAGCTATCACTGTAACAACATTATCATAAAACTTGCTCATATTCTCAAGTACCTAAAGATGAGGAACATTAATACATGCAAAAATTGATCAAAAGGACATCACAGGTTATAACTTGGCCAGACTAAAGAGTGGAATTTTTCTGGATAGTAGCTCAAGTAACAATGAGATTGAAAATTTGATATATATATATATATATATATTTTTTTTTTTTCATTTAACACATTCAACTCATTTGTTTTGCTCCACTAATGTTCCCACAGAATTTCGGGAATTCCTTCTGCCATATTTCCTTTTATTCACCTTTTTCTTTTCCTTTTTAATTCAGTCACCTTCTTTATCTTGACCTCTGTGGAGCTCACCTTCATTTCTTTCCTACACATCAGGGATTCAACCTCTTTGTAAGGTAAGAATATGTCTACTCAACAGGGGTTTATGAACAAAAAGGTTCAGGCCCAAAGGGTTAAGATTGGAAAAATTCACATAGGCGATTTATTTGGCTGTGGCTGCAAAAGAAAATCTGCCTTCATCATTTCAATCTATGCATGTATTTCAGAGAAACAAAGCAAGTTCTAGAGTGCTATCACAGTGATATCTCTCAAAATAAATTCAGTGTTTGGCCCAAAAACTTACTAGCTATGATGTTAAACTAGATTTCCAAACTAATCATTTAGGCATTTATTAACTATTCAAGCTTAGCAATTCAGACATATTAGTTGACAAAATTTGGCTATACAATATCATGCTAGCAATTTGTATATCCAGAATTTAATCAAACATAACTGAACCTGAGATTTTCCTTTTTAATACAAGGCTTTCTTTTTTTTTTCATGGTGTGGTCTCATGGTGTGGTTCCACCATATTCATCAATCTTGCAATCTTGCATGCAGCATGTATGCCATAATTCCCAGATTTGAATGTTGCTGTCCTCAGCAACAAACTAATTCAAGACATAGCTTAAGCTGCCAGATATAGCACACCCACAGTTGTTAATATCCCAAGCATAATATAAAGTGCCATCAACCTTAACTTTGTTCGAATTGAAAAACAAAATATAAAACTAAATTGTTCCAAGAAATTTAAAACAAAATGCAGTAAATGGAAATGGAGGAACAAGATCAAAAGCCATCCATAAATTCATCATCTGCAAAGTCGCCCAGAATGTCATCATCTTCAGTGTTGGAAGGCATAGATGGGCCTGCTTGTGCAGCAGGGGGAACTTGACCCATTAATCCAGCCGTGTCAATTCCCCTATCCAGGCATAGTCGCTCCAACATGCTCATCATATAATTGTTCTGAACCAGCAACTGTTGGAGCATCTCAGAATCAGTAGATGTGGATGGTGCAGATACTGGGGCAGGTGGTGGAACAGCACCGCCAGATGCTTTCCAGATTGCTTGTCGACGGGACTCCTTCTGCATTTCATTATAAACACGCTGTGTTAGTTCTGCTTTGGGCTTGACATCCCTGGGCTCATCATCTGGGATCTCTACCCCTGCCCTAATGCATAGTTGCTCAATGAGTGAGCAATGAGCCAGACTAAAATCCAACCGACCATGAGTAATCATGTGAGCTATCCTATCAGACAGAATAGCCCCAATATGGAGGTTGTGATTTCCCAGCAGAGTATACAGCAGGACTGCCCTTTCGACATTAACATCACTGAGATTTGTTGAAGCCATGATGGTTGAGTTGATGAATGAGTGCCAGAAGATTGCTTCTTCATTGAGATCAAGCCTATCCAATTTTTCTGGCACGGCTGGCTGGCCTTGCTTGGACTTCCATGCAGCTCGGGGTTGGGCGATTCCTTCCCGGATTGTGGTAGCCAAAGCCGGCATTTCTTCTCTATACAAACCGTCAACCGGCTGCATCCTCTGGAAGGTATCAGTGAAAAAACAGGATTGGGTTGCTTCCCATGAGGTGTTCAGCAACCTCTCAATCTGGAAAGCGGTAAAAGAAACTTCCTTTCCCCTTACCCAGGTCTTTCTTGTCCGGTCTACTGTGTCCTTATCAGCATTGGCACAGAATTCTCTCAATATGGTGCTGCAGCTTAGCTGTGGAAGTTGAATCAATTTTTGCCATTTCCTGCGTTCAATCGTCAGGACGACTGGACAGTCATCAGCCAGAAAACTGCTGATTCTTCGTTCTGGTATAATCTTCTTTTTCAGAAACCAGTTGTGGTACCGGTCTTGGTTTGCTGGAGATAGAAACCGGTGGGCGTCAAAATCAATCAGAGCAGGGGCTCTTTGCCTTTTGGTGCCAGCTGTGCCTGGGGTTTTTTTAGCGGCCCTTTTGTCCTGCACTCAGAAAAGTTCCACCACGGATAGCATACCAATATGGATACCAGAATATCAGTAATGCAATGACAATTCCCAGATTTATATTATGCAAACCATAGTGCCCTAACATGCCATTATCGTACATACCATTAATCATGCAAACTGCCATGCCAGTAATGATCATCATGGTATGAATATGAACAATGAAATTGGCAGAAACTGGAGCATGCATTTTGGCAATACTAACATACATATAATTCTGGAACATGCATTTTATTCGTTTTCACATATGAGGACAAGCATCTAGTGCATCCTAGCATACATTGTGCATAAAGATGAAAATTCGTGGCTTAACCATTCTATCAAATATGAACCATGCACTCATCCAACATCATAGCAGCAACAATAACATGGCAACTTGAACAAAATAAAATAATGCACTCTTTACCTTGTCTCCTGCCATTTTCAAGAAGTGAATGTACCACAGAGATATGATGAAGAGGAGAGGAGAAAAATTTAACCTTAATCACACAATGGTGGGGAGAGGAGAAGATAGTGTGGAGGAAAG
>JAVKPL010013928.1:0-12068 GCA_032173675.1 Gastrolobium villosum
ACTTGTACAGTGGTACTGGTACCCACTCTTTCCGTGACCTTAATAATTTAAAATTCATTTATAAAAATACTGGTCAATCTTCATTTTTGGACTAAATTTATATCGAAAGCGACATGAATTTTGAAGTCAAGGTCAGCAGTAACTAACTCTTTCATGGTTGTTGAGCGCATCATTTTGTTCGTTGTGTTAAGAAATTATTTTATCTATAAATATATGGGGTAGGATATTTTTACTATCCATTTTTTCTATTACCACTCCACTACTATTTTAATTATCATTGGATTTAAAAGTTATTTTTTTTCTCTCTTCATTCAACTTTTCCTCTAATCCAATGGTAATTATAATGGTGGTGGAATGGTAGTAGAAAAATAGGTAGTAAGAATATTCTACCCCTAAATGTATAATAGTTGCGTAGACCATAACTCGTATGTCATATATATATATATATATGTATATATATATATATATATATATATATATATATATATATATATATATATATATGGGATAGGATCCTTTAACACCGATATCAAACTTAAATCCTAATTATTAATATTCGTCAATCAACGGTTATCATTTATTGAGAATTAATAGTTAATTAATAAGTTTGATTCTTAATAAATGATTATTGTTGATTAACGGAAATTAATATTGTCAAATTTCAAAGTTTGACACCGGTGTCAAAGGATATGTGCAGCAATCAAATAATTGCCATGTATATACTTGAAAACATTAAATGCAGGGAATCATAACCATACAAAGGATGAAAGCGTTAAATGTGGGGAATTATAATCATACATCTGTCGTCTATAAAGCACCGACACTTCAAAAACCCTGGCGTGTCGTGTCCGACACTTCCCGACACTTTCGGACACTCCGACACTCCCCGACACTCCAACCCAAGTTATAGAAATTCAAAAAAATGTTTAAAGGTTACATTGCGTTGAGTTTTTAGTTCCAACTATTATATATGTTGGATTACGATTACCATTTTATTAAGTTTAATATAAATATTTGGGATATCTTATGTTTCTTTGCAAAATTAATGAATATTATAAGTTTAGATTCATTTTTTTATTAAATTATTGAATATTAAATATAATATACACTACATACATTTAAAATATTATTTAATATCACAACGTATCCTAACGTGTCGAAATCTAACATTTTTTAGAATTAACATATCGGAGTGTCACGTGTCCCGTGTCCCGTGTCGATATCGGTGCTACATAGCCTGTCGTTGCTGTATATAAAAGGGGCTGTAGATATGATTTTACCTCTATATATATATATATACATACATATATATACATACATATATATATATATACATACATATATATATACATATAATATATATATACATATAATATATATATATATGGCTTATCATTTCTCAAGCTGCTTGAGATAATTTTATCTCCGGCTACTAAATCATAACCATCTTACTATATAGAAAGTAGAACCAAAATTTGGAAAGTTAGCTGAGGTGTCGCATTCTCCTTAAATCTCAGCTTTTTGTTCACACTAGAGGATGTCTTGAAAACTTACTTCTTTGGGAAATATTTTTTTACGGTAAATAATTTTTTTTGAAACAAAAGTAAATAGTCTGTACAATTATTTTTTATAGGTGACAAAAGTTAGTACTCATTAAAAATTTCAACTTTCAACGTGAAATTAAAAATTTCAACTTTCAACGTGGGTGGGAAAAGTTAAAATAATTAAAAAATGATTTAAAATTTTCTATGTATTCATTGCATGTATAAAAACGATATTTGGTGTTGCTTTTGCCTTTTGGTCTGCATCGAGCATTTTGTATCTTCTTTGGTCCATTTCTCTACTCCTCCTCTGATTTTATTGTTCAACATAATGTCCTCAAAATACGACTTTGTAAAGGATCTTAATCCGACGAAAGAAGAGTGGAGGATTAAAGTGCGTGTAGTTAGGTGTTGGAAGGTTCCCAGTTTTAATCGAAAAGATTTTGATGACAATGTGGATATGGTTTTGGTCGACGAACGGGTAATGTATTTTTTCTTTTTTTTCAATGTTTTTATCTTTTCGGTAGCTCATTGTCATTTTTATTTTATTTTTTGCTTTGTTGCGTGTTTTCATTTTATAGGGTGGAAGGATCCATGCTACGGCCAAGGGTACTTTGCAGGTTCGGAAGAAAATTCGTGAGGGTGATGCTTATTTTATAAAAAATTTTGGAGTTGGGTTGAATACGGGTAATTTCAGGCCAACACGGCATGAATATCGTCTGTCTTTCAACTTGAGGACGGACGTGAAATCCATTGTTGATGCTACGATTCCTGAGCGTGGTTTTGATTTTGCTGAATTTGACGTTATTGAGAAAGAATCCTCTGACTCTCCTTATTTAATAGGTGATGGGATTGGTGTATTGTGTTATTCGCTTTCAATTAAGATTTTGTATATTGGACGTAAGGCTGAAACCCATGTTAATTGTTGTGTAGACATCATTGGTTTGCTGTCTGGAATTGGGGAAGTACGTGAGCATGTCATCTCTGGTAGGAATACAAAAATGGTTGTCGTGGAGCTTGACAACCTGAGGTATTTATGTTATCTATATTTCTGATAGTATTGTAATGTAATTTCTTATGTGTTTTTGAATTTAAAGAGAATGGGATTTTACATCATTTCTTATGAGTCTTTTGTTTATATATCATGATAGTGGTCAGAAACTTGAATGCACTTTGTGATAGTAAGATATTCCAGGCTTTCCGGTGATCTGATCGAAAGTAGTCAGATGTTGACTCAGTTGTCCAGCCCATCTTCATATTCTTATGAAAATGATTTTCTGAAGGATACAGAGAGGAAATTTCTTACTGATATTAAAAATTGCATGGATGCTACTACTTGCATTACTTATGGAACTGTAAGATCCATCGAAAGTAAATACAACTGGTGGTACAGGTCCTGTAAGAAATGTCCATATTCAGTGTGTGAAGATTTTGAGAAATGGTATTGTAAGAACTGTCAAAAACATTGGGATGAATATACTCCGAAGTAAGCCATTTTTTGATTTGTCATTGTTATCGAAAAATTATTCATGCACACTGTGTGACTGATGTAAAATTCAATTTTTTAATATTTATTTTTTAATATTTTGATATCATTTCAATTTTAGGGATGTCATTTGAAATTCCCCATGATACAAATTGATAACAATGAATTTCATTATTAGTTATTGCTTGACGTTTCGTGTGAAGTTATTTTTAATGCTCCCCTGAATTTTGAATTAGTGTGTTGGACCTTTAAATTTTTAAACAAATTAATAAATGCCAATAAAAACGGTAGATTTTTTTTTTGTAACGAGGAGCTATTGGCATTTTCCTTATTCTGTGGCATATTATCATGTGTTGAACTTTGACAGTGTACCAAGGCCTTAATATTTATTTTTTAATATTTTGATATCATTTCAATTTTAGGGATGTCATTTGAAATTCCCCATGATACAAATTGATAACAATTAATTTCATTATTAGTAATTGCTTGACGTTTCGTGTGAAGTTATTTTTAATGCTCCCCTGAATTTTGAATTAGTGTGTTGGATCTTTAATTTTTTAAACAAATTAATAAATGCCAATAAAAAGGATAGATTTTTTTTTTGTAACGAGGAGCTATTGGCATTTTCCTTATTCTGTGGCATATTATCATGTGTTGAACTTTGACAGTGTACCAAGGCCTTAATATTTATTTTTTAATATTTTGATATCAACTTCGCTTCTTCATTTTTACCAAAGTTTGCAAAAAAAATTCCTTTTAATATTTTGTTATCAGCTTTACTTTTTCTTTTTGCCAAATGTGTGAATTTCTTTAGTACAACGTGTTTCAGTTTAGGGATGTCATTTAAAATTCCCCGTTATACCAATTTATAACAATTAATTTCATTATTAGTAATTGCTTGACGTTTCGTTTGAAGTTATTTTTAATGCTCCCCTGAATTTCGAATTAGTGTGATGGACTTTTAAATTTGTAAACAAATTAATAAATGCCAATAAAAACGGTAGATTGGTCGATTTTTTGTAACGAGGAGCTATTGACATTTTCCTTATTCTGTGGCCTATTATCATGTGTTGAACTTTGACAGTGTACCAAGGCCTTAATATTTATTTTTTAATATTTTGATATCATTTCAATTTAAGGGATGTTATTTGAAATTCCCCATTATACAAATTGATAACAATGAATTTCATTATTAGTAATTGCTTGACGTTTCGTGTGAAGTTATTTTTAATGCTCTCCTGAATTTTGAATTAGTGTGTTGGACCTTTAAATTTTTAAACAAATTAATAAATGCCAATAAAAACGGTAGATTTTTTTTGTAACGAGGAGCTATTGGCATTTTCCTTATTCTGTGGCATATTATCATGTGTTGAACTTTGACAGTGTACCAAGGCCTTAATATTTATTTTTTAATATTTTGATATCAACTTCGCTTCTTCATTTTTACCAAAGTTTGCAAAAAAAATTCCTTTTAATATTTTGTTATCAGCTTTACTTTTTCTTTTTGCCAAATGTGTGAATTTCTTTAGTACAACGTGTTTCAGTTTAGGGATGTCATTTAAAATTCCCCGTTATACCAATTTATAACAATTAATTTCATTATTAGTAATTGCTTGACGTTTCGTTTGAAGTTATTTTTAATGCTCCCCTGAATTTCGAATTAGTGTGATGGACTTTTAAATTTGTAAACAAATTAATAAATGCCAATAAAAACGGTAGATTGGTCGATTTTTTGTAACGAGGAGCTATTGACATTTTCCTTATTCTGTGGCCTATTATCATGTGTTGAACTTTGACAGTGTACCAAGGCCTTAATATTTATTTTTTAATATTTTGATATCATTTCAATTTTAGGGATGTCATTTGAAATTCCCCATGATACAAATTGATAACAATGAATTTCATTATTAGTAATTGCTTGACGTTTCGTGTGAAGTTATTTTTAATGCTCTCCTGAATTTTGAATTAGTGTGTTGGACCTTTAAATTTTTAAACAAATTAATAAATGCCAATAAAAACGGTAGATTTTTTTTGTAACGAGGAGCTATTGGCATTTTCCTTATTCTGTGGCATATTATCATGTGTTGAACTTTGACAGTGTACCAAGGCCTTAATATTTATTTTTTAATATTTTGATATCATTTCAATTTTAGGGATGTCATTTGAAATTCCCCATGATACAAATTGATAACAATTAATTTCATTATTAGTAATTGCTTGACGTTTCGTGTGAAGTTATTTTTAATGCTCCCCTGAATTTTGAATTAGTGTGTTGGACCTTTAAATTTTTAAACAAATTAATAAATGCCAATAAAAATGGTAGATTTTTTTTTTGTAATGAGGAGCTATTGGCATTTTCCTTATTCTGTGGCATATTATCATGTGTTGAACTTTGACAGTGTACCAAGGCCTTAATATTTATTTTTTAATATTTTGATATCAACTTCGCTTCTTCATTTTTACCAAAGTTTGCAAAAAAAATTCCTTTTAATATTTTGTTATCAGCTTTACTTTTTCTTTTTGCCAAATGTGTGAATTTCTTTAGTACAACGTGTTTCAGTTTAGGGATGTCATTTAAAATTCCCCGTTATACCAATTTATAACAATTAATTTCATTATTAGTAATTGCTTGACGTTTCGTTTGAAGTTATTTTTAATGCTCCCCTGAATTTCGAATTAGTGTGATGGACTTTTAAATTTATAAACAAATTAATAAATGCCAATAAAAACGGTAGATTGGTCGATTTTTTGTAACGAGGAGCTATTGACATTTTCCTTATTCTATGGCCTATTATCATGTGTTGAACTTTGACAGTGTACCAAGGCCTTAATATTTATTTTTTAATATTTTGATATCATTTCAATTTTAGGGATGTCATTTGAAATTCCCCATGATACAAATTGATAACAATTAATTTCATTATTAGTAATTGCTTGACGTTTCGTGTGAAGTTATTTTTAATGCTCCCCTGAATTTTGAATTAGTGTGTTGGACCTTTAAATTTTTAAACAAATTAATAAATGCCAATAAAAGTGGTAGATTGAACGATTTTTTTGTAACGAGGAGCTATTGGAATTTTCCTTATTCTGTGGCCTATTATCATGTGTTGAACTTTGACAGTGTACCACCAAGGCCTTAATATTTATTTTTTAATATTTTGATATCAACTTCGCTTCTTCATTTTTACCAAAGTTTGCAAAACAAAATTCTTTTAATATTTTGTTATCAGCTTTACTTTTTCTTTTTGCCAAATGTGTGAATTTCTTTAGTACGACGTGTTTCAGTTTAGGGATGTCATTTAAAATTCCCCATTATACCAATTTATAACAATTAATTTCATTATTAGTAATTGCTTGACGTTTCGTTTGAAGTTATTTTTAATGCTCCCCTGAATTTCGAATTAGTGTGATGGACTTTTAAATTTGTAAACAAATTAATAAATGCCAATAAAAACGGTAGATTGGTCAATTTTTTGTAACAGGAGCTATTGACATTTTCCTTATTCTGTGGCCTATTATCATGTGTTGAACTTTGACAATGTACCAAGGCCTTAATATCGTAATGGTTTTTTGGTTTGGTTTTTTGGTTTTTTGGTTTGCTTTGTTCAGAATATAATTTTTTTTTTTTAGTTTGTTTAATTCTTCATTTGTGTCTGTGTCAGTACTTATGTCTAACCTTTCTCTATGGTCTAAATATTTTTCATGTGCTTCTCCATATAAAATGTTAATGTATTATTCTTGGTGTACGTTTAAAGGATTGTGTGTGTCGATATATTATCCAATTCTATTTATTTATTGCTGATACGGGTTGCTTTGGAAACTTAACCATTAACACAGAGTTAAAATAAAAATAAAAATTTAACCATTAACCATTATTGCTTTGGAAACTTAACCATTAACACAAACTTAACCATTAACTTCAACTTTCAACGTGAAATTAAAAATTTCAACTTTCAACGTGGGTGGGAAAAGTTAAAATAATAAAAAAATGTTTTGAAATTTTCTATGTATTCATTGCATGTATTAAAACGATATTTGGTGTTGCTTTTGCCTTTTGTCTACATCACTGCCACGAGCACTTTGTATCTATTTTTTTTTTTTTTTGGTACAGAGCACTTTGTATCTTATTTGGTCCATTTCTCTATTCCTCATCTGATTTTTGTAATACGCAAGCCATTACTGCAGAAGTAAGTCAGTACTCATTGCTGCATTGGAAACTGACAGAGGCTTATTAATTACTTGATGCCTTGACGGTTGGGATTATTACCAATCGTGATAATGCATTGGTCTACGAAAAAAGACATTTGTTCTTTGCCACACTAATAAATGTAACACCTAATAAGCTAATTTCCAATGCCATGTCTGCACGTTTAACGTGATGTAGAATACGAATAGTTTCTGATTTACTGCAATAATGGTCAGAGCTTTAATGACTGTATTATTTTCTGAAAGAATACGAATAGTTTCTGATTTACTGCAATAATGGTCAGAGCTTTAATGACTGTATTATTTTCTGAAATGCAACGTTTTTGTAAAATCACTATGGGAGGGGTTTAATTTTATTGTTTTTTTCAAAATATTATGTTTGTATTCCATTGGGTTATCTGTTATAATGTTTGAGTGCTGAGTGTTAAAATCAATGTTGATTTAACATTTGATGCTACAATGGTGAATTATTTTAGCTAATTTATGGTGAATGACTGATTCCCTCTCTATAATGATATTCCAACAAAACAACTAACGACTACTTTTCTCATACACACAAGTTGCACGTTCTCACTGCATCAACGTTGATATTTGTTTGGATTGATACTGTTAGAAATCATTTACTGTTGCGCTGGTATGACATCCAATATCCCATCTGATGCGTTTGTTTATTTCCTTTGCATCCCATAATGAATAGTAATCTATCAGCAATGAAAACTACTACACGAAAGAGACAGCACAATCATGAAAGGTTTGCATTGAAAGGTACGGCAGAAACAATATGCAAGTTTTCTTTGTTGAAGTATATTACCATCTAATTTTTTTTTTCGTTATTGTGTAGAAAATGTTCCTACATTTTCTGCTTCTCCTTTTCCCAGGCAAGTTCTCTTTATCGTTTTTTCTTGTGCAGCAAAATTATCAGTAAGAATAGCATGTGTTATTATTATTTAACGTTTTAATTTTATTTTGTATACTATTTAGCATTTCTCAAGTAACTAATGTGGGGAACGATTGCACATGCAGTAGACAGTGTATTCGTGATACTTCTGATGGTAATAACAAAAATGTTCTTTTTTATGTTTACATTATCTTTTAATTTCTTGGTTATTTAGCATCATAGTCGGTCTTTTTTTTTTTACCATGTTTGTTGCTTTTATTTTATGAACAGAGATTCCTTGGAGAAATACAAAAAAACGATTTGTTTCAATGAGTTGTTAAGTAGTTCCTCCCCTACATAGTGTATTCCAAATTTTCCGTCAATGGGTATGACTAAATTATTATTCTGCATTATATTCCTATCTTAATTTTATTATTCATATTTCTCATAGACTTTGTATCTATGGTCTAATTGTTATTATTCATATTGTCAAGAAGATATTTCTGCTGCTTCTCCCTCCAATTTTGGAACGTAAGTTGTCTCCCTCAAATGTTAATTTTTTTTTTTTTGGTAATCAAAATTACCCTCAAATGTTAATTTACCAAAAACCAAAGTGAATAATCTTTACTCCTTATAGTTATTGGACATCATCATACCAATTTACTTTTTGTTGTTTTCAATGCGTAGTCTTTCTGAAATTACCAATATGCATAGTGGTGGTAGCAGTTGTAGACAGCCTCTTCGTGATATTTCTAATGGTCAGCAAACTTCTTCTTCAACTGTGTTTATGAAATTTGTTCCGTGACTTCCTGATATAAAATTTCATTTTTTTATTACTGACATGAAAATTGAACTTATGGTCTCAATTTTGTGTAGGGAATCCTTCTTCGTGCTTGAACTCACCCGTTGATAGGTAAGAATTTTTTTTTTTTTTGTAGAGCTACAAATTTGTAATTGCACATTATTGTAATTTAGTGTGACTGTGTGGACCGACCAGGCTTAATGAAATAAATGACGTACGAACAAATTTAACTATTTCCTCCCCAATTGCTGAAGTAGTTAATAATTCAAATCCACATCGAGGTAATTGTAACAGCCCGTTACGTACCGGTATTGTTAACATTGATTATGATATTAAGCGCAGTTACAATCACAGTAGTTGGGTTAATTAAATTACGGGCAAACTTTTTCCTTTTATCAAATTCCTTTTCATATCCATAACCTTTTCCGTAATCAATTAAAACAACGCTATAATTGTAAATGCAATACGCGGAAGCATTTAGCTTAACAACAACACTAAACTTTCTTTTTATTCAACTCATTTAAACCCATCAACTTATTTTCAATTCTTACCACGTTCTAACCCTTTACGTAAGCTACGCGTGGTTTCAAACCACATACCGTGTGGAGTTCTACCCATCAAGTTAAACCTCTTTCTTTTAGTCTAGAAAAACTTAAATTTTCAAAATTTACACTGTGGTAATCGATTACCAGTGGGTGGTAATCGATTACCACCTGTCAAAATGAGGCAGTAGCCAATTTTTTCAATTCCTCTGTTCTGGTAATCGATTACCAACCTTGGGTAATCGATTACCTCACATGGTAATCGATTACCAAGCCTCAGTAATCGATTACCAGTGAAGACAGTAGCCAAATTTCGTCCCTTGTTGCATGGTAATCGATTACCATGCTTGGGTAATCGATTACTATGCAGTAAAAGTGACAGATTACAGCATTTTGAGCCCAAGAAGGCTTGTGTAATCCATCCCTAACCTCTTAGTACTCCACAACATACTATAATTTAGGCTCTAGGCCCTTCAAACATACATTTTCAGTTCAATTATGTATCATATACAAAGTCCTTAACATAATGGCCATTTTACATCAAATATGGTCCATTTTACAACATATTCACCAAGACTTCAATTACAATGAATGTGGCAATGGACAAGTCCCATGCTCACTCAAATATACGATATATTCTCATGTCCTACATATACATCATATTGAAGGATCTAACATGTATTCATGAGCTTACTAAGCATGGCATTTTCAACATGCATAGATTCATGACCTAAGTCTAAAGCATACATCATATGCAAGATGTGTCCCTATCCAATGCTCATCACATGGTGCCTCCAACATGCACCTCATGCTCCACTCTTCCAGGCTCAACCTGACCTGAAATGATGCCCCACAACACGGGGTGAGATATATAAATATATCTCAGTAAACCAAGGGCCCTGGAGGTTTCTCCACCCCATGGCTCACTCAATGTGCAAATACAACATCATATAATATGCATGTAATACAATATCACCCATCAACTGGAGACAACCCAAGAACATCCACTCATGGATTCATGTTCAAGGACTCCATCATATAACTCCCGAGACAGTCCTGGCGCCTCTCCCATGGTTGAGACGACTCCATGGCAATACCCAACCGGAACTCCTCATGAGCCCTATCCGGCGGACGTCCCCCGCTTGGATCATCCTGATGTCGCTCCCAGAGTCAACACCATGGCAGTCCAACTGGCATTCTCCCGTAGGACGAACCCAGCGGATGTCCAAACCAACACACGTCAACTGGCCAGTGACCAAACAATTTCACAAAATCAAGCAATATGCATACAAGCACACAATCACACAATGCCATAATCACATAATCCAACCACAACCTTCCACTAGGTGTGGTGGAGCACACAAGGGCTAAACCACAGTTCCAAAGGTTACCTCAATACCGAGCCCATGCTCCAAACGTAAGCTCCCAGCTTACCCGCTTCCAAAGCGTCCAAAAGAGGCAACCTAGATAATCCACAACATGATTATCAATCCATTTCCAAATGAAACATTAAATCTCAAATACTCATTCATTTTACTTCAATCTCTTTTATAGATTAAATTAACCATTATATCATGAATCACACATTATTTCTTCTCATTCCACTATATCACACTATACCATCATCCATTTAAACATCATATTTATATCATTTTCCATCAAATTCACAACCTTTACATCATTTTTCCTCCAAACCACTCTATGGTTCGAATTCCTCAAGGTTGATTCTACAAGGTTTTCAATTCCATTTTAACACACACACTAATCATCTCATCATATTATCAACCTATACCAATGGTCCACCATTCAATTATTCAATTACACCACATGCCAATTTCACAAAATTATGAAACTCAACCCAAAATTTCCTAAGTTAAAAACCTAACTTTTTCACCAAAATTTGTCATAGCATTTCTAGCTTTCATGCATCATTCTAAGGCATTTTCATCTAATAGCATTTTTCCATTTGAGCTCTCTATCATCACACATCTAAAATCAAAGGTTTGAACACAAATTCATAGATCTATGAAATCAACCATCAAAAGACCACAAATATACTTACAATGTGTTGTATGATCACTACCAAGGCTTCACTAAACCATTTGAAGATCAAAACCTCCAAGAAAACTCCATGAACACTATGGGTCGGATCTGTTTTTTCTCAAAAACGCGGCCAAGAGATGGATTCAAGGCTTCTAAGTGTTACCAATGGCTTTGGAAGGTTGTTTACGATAGATTTCAACACCAAAATCAAGCGATTTGGTGGAGAAATGATGAAATGAAGAAAAGATGAAGAAAATGGTGGTTTGGGTGTTTCTCTAGGGAAGGGCGCGCGCAAGAGAAAGAAAAAGAGGAGGAAGAAGAAGAAAAAGAGGGTGGGGCCAAGTGACTTCGGTCACACGGGTCCCACACGCGATCTAACTTTAATCCCGATAAAAATTCTGATCATATATTCTTAATCTACTTATTTTTCCAGTCCATGTCATATTTTTCTTTCCTCAAAATATTGATAAAAATTTCACACTTATCGGTACACTCGTACCGCAGTATTTAATACTAAAAAAATCACTATTCATCAATTTTTCCCAAATTTGCCTATTAGCTCAATTTCCGC